>OMLB01043142.1:0-11430 GCA_900302555.1 Myripristis jacobus
CGGGATGAATGCGAGGCCCTGGAGAACGACTTGTGCCACGCTGAGTACATCATCGCCCGATCTAATCCCATGATTCTCATGCAACTGGAGCTGCCCAGCTGCCACATGCTGCCGCAGCCGGGCTCACCTGATGCTGCGTCCTGCATGCGGATAGGAGTGCCTGCAGAGAAGCTGGGCCCTTGTAGGTGGACACTTCATCACACACACACACACACACACACACACACACACACACACACACACACACACACATATATATATATAAATATACTGCTGCAACGTCTACACCTCTGCCACCATCTCACACCCACTGTGCAAGAATTCCACTACGTGCATACTTGTGCTACAGTAAACGACACACATACGAGCGCCCCACCTACTTTCATTCATCCATATAAAAGGAGCACCTCCCGCCTTGGGAATGTGATCTGTCTGCTTTTTTTACACACTGCTCCTCTCAGCTGTAGTTGATCAAGAACTAATGCCTCTGCAGGAATCCAAATCCATCTTATTACTATCTTCAAACTACTTGCTGATATTGACTTGTATTCAAACCTCTTATTGGACAATCAGCAATCACTCCAAGACAAAAACTTTCCTTTTCATTGAAAAAAAAAGATGAAGTTTGGGAATTTGGGAGATGTCTTGAACATAAAAAGACACATTAGTTCTGTCAATCTAAGGCATAGTATGAGTCTATGTTCATGTATTGATGGCTATTACCTGCCCACCAGGCGGATTGGGCGTGGTCCAAACCTGTCCATCAGGATACCCAGGGGCAGGGTGGTAGCACTGAGCAAGAAAGAGCCAATGGTGAAGCCCAGATTCAGCATCTCCTCCTGGTCGACACAGCTGAGCCACTCCTCCACCTCACCGCCTGAGGTGTTGCCCAGGGACACGACCACCGAGTCGTTCTCTGTGAGACAGGGGGAAGGGGGGTGCCAAGGTATGTGAGTGAATGTGTATAGGTGTAGGGGCTACGGAATTCATTTAAAGGATCTGGAAACACTAAAACATATTTTCCTGGGTGTTATTTGAGCTAATACTGGGTAATATTCGTTGAATCAGAACTTTTTCCAGGGGTTGAAAATCAAAAGCTGGTGAACATCATCAGACATTTGGTACATTAGTTCACCTCTGTGTAATGAGACTCCCGCTCCATTCTCTCCACCAACGCTTTTCAAACTCTCGCAGAGGAGACGGAACTGAAACTGGGGTGTTATCACGCTTCTATTTAAATTGTGATTTCAACACATGCACAATATCTACATATTTAGCTGTGTTTAGCAAATGCAACTTGTCCAAAACATGCACGTTTAACTTTATGGTGCAGGTTGTGGGGTAATTTGCATGGAGCTGTTGGTTTATACCTGAGCACAGGTGGGAGTAGAGGCCCTCCCTCTTAAGCATGATGAGCAGGGAGCCCCAGCCCAGCAGCACGGCCGAGCACAGCAGGTTTTCGATCACAGCCGTCACTGCCATCCACCAGCGCCTCCTATAGGCCAGGAGGAGAGAAGGCGCCATAGCTGCTCTACAATGGACGAGAGGAAACGGAGGGGAGGAGGGATAGTGAAACATAGAGAGGTGAGATTTGGTTGGAAAGATACACAAATGTTAACATTTTATATGCACTGGGGGACAGTAAATTATCAGCAGAGAAAGAAATTAACATTTAAATTCACACTGAAGATTAAAAACTACTCAGGTTTTCAGAATAGAAATTCCAAATTTTATTTATATTTATTTTCAGACTTTATCCAGTCCAAAAATGTCTATGGCTCCTGCACTTGCAGCCATTTAAGAAACATGAACCAGCCTTTAGAGCAACAACACTTAATAGGCTGAGACAAGATGGGACAGCTTCCTCTGTCACTGCTCACTGAGCCAGTCATTGTTTTGGAAATCCCAGTTGGGCACCTGACACCTCACTGCATTGTACTGAACAAACCACTGATCACTGTCTTGTCTGCTCTGCCATTGTTCCAACAACAGGGCAGCTATTTCACCCTTTATTTGGATCAGAGTAAATATAACATAATTCCCAGAGGACTTTATACTGTAGATTTGTTGTTGTTCGGCAAATAGGGATGATGTCTTAATCTGACCAGATTTCAACAGAAACGCAGTGGAATGTTAGCACCAGGGAGATCAAGCGTGCCTTTTGTTGTGTTGTACTGTGATAAATAGATCACGGTTGAGTGATGATGCATCTTGTTTTCACATGATACACAAACAAATGCCCCGCCACACACTTAGAGAACGGGTTGCTATAACCTCTGATGTGGACTTGCAAATAGCCTCGGGCCAGTCATGACCACCTTTAAAGGGATGTCTGTTTTTTTACACATTTGAATCAACAATACACTCACATACAAACACAAACACACACAGAACAGGTCACCGTATCCTCTGACATTAGTGACCAAAATCAACAAACAGGCTTCTTCCAGTCATGACCATGTTAGCAAGTGCAGATACACACACACTCTTCCACACACATCTGGAAAACATCTAAACAAGACAAAAAAAAAATCCAAATATAGCCCACCGTTCAATCAAGGGGAGAAGAAGAGAGGGGAAAAAGCCTCAGCCGTTTGGTTTGAAGAAGGAAGGGGGGTTAGGAGAGGTGGAGTCAAGGCCTCCAACAGGAAACGCTCTCAATGGACCTTTATGAAGGCATCCTCTTCGTGGTGTGTGTGTGTTTAAGTTTGCGTGCAATACGATCTAACAGGAGAGATCTGCCTGGGTCTGTGTGCAAGCCCGTATGTCTGAATATATGCTCATGAAGCGTGTGTGTAATGTGATTAGCCATAGCCCACTGAACTCCCTTTGTGCTGAAAAGAGCATTTGAAGAAGGGGGGATTTCTTTGTAACTGACACTCCATGCAGGAAGCCCATTCTGCACACACACGACTCACTCGGCTCTCAACAAAGGGTGACAGAGCTAAAGGCGCTCACCCACTCGACCCTGTAAATTTATAACCACCAAATTAGGCTATTCATTAACACAACAATACCTTGCCTTATGATAAAGAGGCTGCGTATGGCTGCACAATTAGGAGTCAGTGATTTGCAAATGCAACTGCAATTTCTGTTTTCACATTTAATAATCACAAAATATCATTATGTTGTCACTGAAACACATCATTTATTTTAGCATATACTTTGATGTATGTAAATTGACAAGATGTTGATAGTTGGGATAGACATAGTAAAATAATTTTGTTTCCTACATCACTGATCACACTCCCAATTAAAAATCATGGTCTCTTAAATAACTATTTTGCTTTAACAAATCATGAACTATTGGAGCTCACCGAAATCAATGCTGTAAACTCAGACATAGCCCCCACCGGTAGACTAAACTACACAAATGGATGTCTGCATTGTGGTGAATAAGTGTGCTGGCACAGCCAAGTGGCTTCGACCGCGTGCTTAAATCCAGGTGTGAAATCCTCCTTTGTGGGCTGAAGTCCAATTCTCCTAGCTGTGGCACTCTGTGCACTATTAACCTTTCACATACAACCCATCGAGAGGGAGGAGAAAAAGTGCAGGACTACTCTTAACCCACATTGTGGAAAACGCAGGTCTGCAAGCTGTGATCCATTTAAATATGATCCAACAGACAGAATGGCCTTTCAAAAAGAGCAGACACAGCCCATTAACTAGGCCTAAGTATAGAGGCTGCTGTCACATGGGCTGGATTTGTTGTGCAGTGGCTGCTGCTGCAGCACCAAGACACACAAAGTGTAAACATGCTCATGGTCATCGCAGAGGTCAGCAATGCTCAACATCATTCATGCACTCAACTGAGACAGACAATGTTGTGAAAGCCAGGAAGTCATGGCGACTCAGTGTGTGTGTGAGTGTGCATGTGTGTGTGCAGGAGGGGCATGGTATGCTGTTACTACGATATGTAGCAGTAACCTGTTTGAGCTCAGGAGGCATGGCCATGTGGAATGATGCCAGACACACAGCAACTAAGGTCAGGATTTTGATTTTGTCTGTGTCTCCTCATCTGCTTATTACACATTCTTTCTCTTCATTTCCTGCCTACTTCCTTGTCCTTATCATAAACTAAATGTTCTGTTTGCTTAGAAGGAGTAAAGCGAGAGCCGCATGGGAAAGCAGGTTTCAGCGCTTACCCTGAAAGGCTTCATTAAGAGAGAGCTGATGTGACGTAGGGGAGGTCAACACACAACAGAGACTCGCAAACAAGCAAGAACACGAAGAGGCGGGTGTTTTAGGGCTAGCAGGCAGCTGTGAGCCCCTGTCATAACACTGTGAAGTGTGTGGGTTTGGATGGGTGGGAGAGGGAGAGAGAACAGGTGAAGTCTGCACTGGGAGAGGCACCATATTAGGAAGTGGCTTCCTGAAGCCGAATACCTGCATGATGCAATGTTGCCATGAGTTACTCGATTGTTGTAGTGCTGTGCTTTGGCATGTGTGGGGGCAACATTTTGACTTATTATATAATTATAAAAACCCACTCTGATGTTTTGGTGCCATATGATAAGTAGACTATGACACATTCGACTTATCACATGTCCTGCTCTCTTTTATGTTTTTCTGCAGCTCCCATTCCTACTCCTTTTTTCCCTGGGGGGAAGTTTCTGACCTTGACCAGCCGTGTTTATCAACCTCTGCAGGACACAAAGGATGCAGGGCAAACTCTTTATCCTCACAAGTTTTCAAATAAATAAACGACTCGCTGTAGGAGCCTCTGTTCCCCGAGGAGTCCAAAAACGCAACCCCTGAAGCTGCCTGGCCGGGTGACAGCTGTCTCTCCCCGGGCATGACCTCAGCTGCTCTCCGGTTACCGTCACCGTGGGGTGGCCATGGTGAGCCTGGCCTAATGGGGAGAGCCCAGAGGAAGTCTGGTGCTGCGTTCAAAGTCTGTGTGAAATATCTTCAGGATACAAAAGAAGCACACAGACACAACAAAGTGGAAAATATGGTCATGAGTTTTACATGACAGTGGTTCTCAACCTGGGGGTGGGGACCGCCCTGGGGGTCATGAGATAATTTTTGGGTGTTGCAAGATGATTAAGAGGTAAGTGAACAACAACAACAACAACAACAACAACAACAATAATAATAATATACAGAATTATCCTGCTTTTTTCAAGTTACTCCTTTTCTGCATATTCAGCCTGTGACAGGAGGCTGTGAGTAAGTAAGCACTGATTCGTTATAGGGGAGTCATGAGCCGAAAACATTGAGAACCACTTTTCTATGATACCAGAAATGTCTAGATGTCGACATCTGATTTAAAAATAATTTAAAGCTCTTTTGCCAAATAATTCAATTAAAACATCAGTTAAATTCAGTGACGCACAAGCCGTCACTGTAATTATGTTGCAGCAGCAAAAAAAGCCTTCTTATCATCCTCCCTTGCATCGTGTTATTATTTTTAAGCAAAAGCTTTATATTATTAGAATGAACAGCTCTTAATTTGGGGCCGGCGAGGTCTTGTGTCCGAGCTTCCCCCGAAGGCAGCACAGGTTTTCATCGTACGGAGCTTAACGTATGTCTAACTGCCTAAATACCACCTTTAAACACCGGTTAACTCTGAATTAAATCAAAAGAACAAGATGAATCGCTTATTCCTCTTGCGAATACTTTCGCATTATTTAGTAAAGCAGATAACATAAGGCTGGCTCCAGTATACTGTAAAAGCATGGACAGTGGCCGAGTGGTCAGCTCCGAAACAGCCCGCCCCGGGAGACACAGGTTAACTTAGTCGACTAATTAGTCAGTATGTGATGCTTCTACGGACGCTTTCATTCTCACAATGATTCAAAACTTTCTCCTCACACTTGAGTTACATAGCTAAGTGTTTAGAAACGCCCTGTATGTAGAGCTGGATATCTCTAGTGGGTCTTTAGGGACTAAAAATTCCCAGTTTCGTGCCACGTGTGAGTGCTCTCCAGCCGGTTGGTCCAGTTTGCCGCTCTCTTCAGTTTGATAAGGTTATCTTTCCTGGCCTGTCCTAACAGTTAATACTACACTACCGGCACGCTCAAAGTACACAAAAGTAGACTTACTTGGGTTTTAGGGCCTTTTCAGGAAAAAGAGGGTGGTGATATTTCTCTTTGAACCTCTGTCAAAAGGAGGTTTCAGAAGCCCTTTCACAGCTGGCTGCTGCTTTGGAAATGAACAAGCAGTGAAAGTGTGGCCCAAAGCCTCAGAGCTCGTGCGGTTCTCTTCCTCCACGAGGCGCGTTCTCGTTGAGGTTTTTTTTTTGTTGGTCACTCTGTGGCTCCACACTTCTTTCTCTCTCAGCTTTCATTACAAACTCCCCCTCTTCTGCTAATTTGACTTCTAATTCCCTCCCTCTTGCTGTTGCTTCACGGAGAGGGGGTGGAGAGTCACTGTACGGCCTTATATTAGGCCTACCAGCCTGCCTGCGCTCTGTGTCCGGGGAGCCTGCGTGCAGCATGAAGGCCTGCTGAGGCTTGGCAGTCTCCTCCACACGTTGTCCTGCAAATGCCACTCATTCTATCCAAACTTAACCTTGAAAAGCACTTTTTACATTTTCATACAAATAGGTGATGCAAAATCACACACTTTAATTCATGGAAATAAGGTAAAATAATCAGTAATAATCAAATCTCATTTACTAACAGATTGACATATCAAAAAAGTTTGAATATTCCACGTCATTGATAAACATGTATTATGACAACTTAATTACTTTTAAGTCATTTTTTAGTATCATATTTAGTGTTATATTTTATTTATTTCAGTGTTATAAAATGAAGTGACCACTCAGTCACTGTACTGTCAGAATAGGGCTGGGTCTAATGATACATTGATATTGTATGTGAGGGTAGAAATTATCTGGAATTTTGCAAAATATCATAATATGGCATCTGTGTTTTCTTTTCCAAGTTTAAAGGCTTCCTTAGAGGGGATGCAATTTTCTGAACTTAGCTCTAGCTGTTTTATTATTTGCCTCTGCCTGCATCATATCCACTTTAGTAATGGCTGTTTATCAAAACCTTTTTATGTGTAAATATCATACAAAAGCACCAATCTCTAAATCATAATCAAAATGTAAATATCAAGGTAGTGTATGTGCTCAGAGATATTGAGATATATAATTTTAATTTAATTTAATATTTAATTTCTACAAAGAAGCTAAGCTGTCGCTGCTGAAATTAAAAATCGGAGGTGTTACCACAGCAGTACACCTATAGACTTGCATCTCCTCTTATTGCCATTTGAATCTATCTGAGTCATTTGGAAAGTCATGCAAACAAACCTGTAGAGCAAGGATAACAAAAGTAATTTGTTTTTCCCCATTAAGTTTAACATCTATACCTAAAAGGTCGACTGCACATTAAATTACCCATAAGTGGTGACTGCAAAATTATACAAAGCTGATATAAGTGAAGACCGTTTACACTCAGCCAACAAAAGACATGAAATGATGATTGAGTCTATATTCAGCTGACAACATGCAATGTGCATCCTGGACTCAACGTGTTTTTGTCAGCTGGATCTAAATGCCCTGTGTTATAACAATGTATTGCTCATGATAGTCTCCAGTGGGCAATTTTCCAAGAGAGACAACTGAAAGGCTTAAAATATAAGATTTTCAGCAAAAATACTAACTTATTCCCTGACATACAGCATTGCCACAACCATTAAAAATTAAACCTGTGTTTTAAAGGGGAGGCCTATATCTAGATATGACATTCAAAACCCAGATTCAGTAGACTTCACTCTAATGCGAATCTTTGTCATGTCTAAGTTGTAATTGCTCTTCAGAATTACATATCGGCTCTCAGATTTATTAGTGGTCTCACATGGGGGGGTCTGTTTTTCAAAGAGGAGCTGGTAGCAGATAACAGGGGTTAGGGTTAGGGCTGGTAAATGGTGAAGAGAAACCTGACATCCTAACACCAGCTTAATTTCCCACATCTTCATCGGGCTCTTGCATTGAAAGCTGAACTCGCGTAATTCTGGCTGCCATGCAAAAGCATGAGCCACATTCTTGTGGGCTTGTGTGTAATGTACTGTAGCTGCAAGAGGGCCAGCACCACAAAGGAAAATCTGCACCCCACTGGGCCCTGAAAATGCCCGGTTTTCAATTTCGACCCCACAGCAATTTAGCATGGTTAGAAGCAGGGTTTAATGATACTCCTGCTAGTCACACCATCACAGCTGGACATGAACTTTTGTTCCATGTGAACAGGTGGTCAGGTAAACTCTAATTCAGACTGACAGTGTTATACGTAACTTGCTGTGGGGAAGCTGAATTAAAAATGTAAAGCCAGGCAAATCTACATGTATTTAGTACTGTAACTTCTTACATAAGGACATATAGGTTGTTATTATTTACCTGACATGTGTTTGTTCTGCAAAACCCTGCAGTGTTCCTCAGAGGTGTTGCTGAAGCTTACTGTCAGATAAATAATAACACTCTATATATCTTTATGTAAGATCTTCAGTCTAAATATAAATGTAGCTGGAGCCAGGTGTCTTTGTTTACATCTTTATGTTTATTTCTATAAGTTCTAGACAGTATCAAAAACTTTTACCACACTTGATGTGCAGATCGATTCAAAACAAGAAATGACTTACAACTGGGTATTAAAGTATTCCAGTTTATTGTATGTTATTCATCAGCAAATGCTGCTATTTTGATGTTGTTGGTGTTGTTTAATTTTAAAAATGTTTCATTTTATATCCCTCTTCAGCTTCCTTATACATTTGTAAACATGCCTATCCTGTTTTCCAACATACTGTGGGAAACAAACTTGAGGATGCCGTGCAGTGGTTCACAGTTCACATTGTCAGCACACAAAATACTGCTGGTTTTCTATCCGACTAGCTAGTTAACAGCATTCAGCTGGTATCAAAGGTGTAAATCAGTCCTCTAGATGGCTACAATGAATGCCAGCAGAGCTGTGGGTGCTGCAGACCAGCACCTGGAGCTGCTGATACGTTCCTGCATGTGGTAGTGTGGTAGCTTTAGCCATGGCTCCACCTGCTGGCCAAGCAGGAGTACTGGAGGGGAATCCAGGGAGTTAGCTGCTCTGAGCGATAAAGTGTCCAACTGCTTGAAAGTGACTTGTGCCAGATGGCTGTGTTCCACTTCATATTACACAAACAGGATGAAGAGAGTCTTCACTCAAGGCAAAGTAAACTCCAAAAGACATGCATCATCCCATCCATGTGATGAATTCTTCAAACATTAAAGATATGACTCCTTGTCATATTTCTGTTTTTTTTTTTGTTTTTTTTACCTATATTTCCCAGCAGTTGTGTATAAATAATAATGACACTTTTACACACTGTATACTTAATGATGCATACTGGATATCATTTAGAACCACATTTTTCAACTGTCTACTTTCAACGGGTGAAACCTAATTCACACACAGAATGAACTATGGGAATTTCTCATCTCACTATTCCCCTTTCACAGGGAGGTCAGAGGTCAGGGACAGATACAGATACAGAGCAGCAGGTCTGGAGCCTTTGGGAGTCAGTAGCCGTCTCCCAAAAATATACTACATACTCATTCTAATCTAGTTTTGAGTGTGTGTGAAAGTATGAAAATGCAACATACACAAGAATGTCAACATCCAAACTCATTTGGCAAATTATTTTGAGTTTGTAGTCACTGCACAATACTGTCCCACAATGGCTCTGTTTAGTATTAGTATGTGACGTGCTTTTGGGACACAGCTAGTGTAATGCTCAGGGCAGAGGTCTGTTCTCACAGGGGTTTGAACTAGGGCCTGTTCATTAAAAAAAATCATTAAAAAAAATATTTGCATGCTTAGTTTGCAATGCTGCTGCCGATAATCACACTGATGTACTGATGTGTACAATCAGTAAATTATAACTGGTTCAGACACATAGAGGGAAGTAGAGTAACTGACTCTGTGCATGAATGCTGACCCTCATACTCAACTTTTCACCAACCCATGCATTTCTGTTTTTTGTTTTTTTTTACTGTGTGTATAACAATAAATCACCATTCTGGGAACTCTTAATTTTGGACATTCATTCTTCTGTCATTCTGACTGATGCTCCTATAATTATAGTCACCAGACTATCCTGCAAGCCTGTTTTTTTACTTGGTGTCTGCAGTGAGTCTTTGTTTTTTTTTTGTTGGCCATGAAGTTGGATTGAAAGCAGCCAATAGTTACAGTCGAGGACCCCAGAAAATGATCATTTCATGCAGTGAAAAAATACTACACAATGTAGAAGTCACGTATACCTTTTCACATTTCTACACGCAGACATGGAAAAAAATCCTCAGCATTGTTCACCACAGAAGTCTGAATCATAGACTGTTTCTTCTTCTTGTGTACAACGCCGTGAGCAAAAGAACAAGATGTGAGACTGTGGAGAATTTTAAAGACCTTGCTGATTCATGGCTGGATTTACCTTTTAAGGAGAACAGGACCTACATGAATAATACTGTGATACTTATGTGATCACTATTGGGAATTTCACTTGTCTCTGGAACTTTGCATTTCACTAGTGCACACTGTCTCTCATGAAACATGGATTTTTCCATCCTACACACTGTAATAGTTGACTGAGCAAGATCATGCCTCCACAAGGTAAGTACATCACTCATGCCAACAAAACAAAGTCAATCAAGTCATTTACCGTGTGTTGTTACTATATGGTCTGACATGGGGCCTGCCTGGACTGCTTAACAAATACTCCCTAAATTCTTCCAGTCAGGCTGTTTTTTCAGTCTAATTTCATCCCAGTTACAGATGGCAACAGTCAACATGTGATCCACTCAGTTAAACTGTTCTACTCATGGTATAACTGCAAATAATCTGATCTCCATCCCATTAAATCTTCCATGTTCCAAACTAAAACTGCATGGGGAAAAAAGTAATATGGCACCTCTACATTTTTGTTCACTAAGAAGTAAGGTTTTTGTTATTAATAAAGTAATATCTAAACATAAACATGACTCCCATGTTTTAAACAGAAACCTGATTAAATAGCGACAAACCTGCTGTTCTTATTGGTAAAAAAGGCAGTGGGACTACCTCTATATTTGCTGATGCCCTAAACTGTAGGGTGTCTCTATTGGGGATTTTTGCTCCTTTTAACCTCATGCTGTGCTGTTAGAATCCCACCCACCTGTGCTTGCTATAGCAAGCACAGGTGTCATTCTGACTGATGCTCCTGTAATTATAGTCACCAGACTATCCTGCAAGCCTGTTTTTTTACTTGGTGTCTGCAGTGAGTCTTTGTTTTTTTTTTGTTGGCCATGAAGTTGGATTGAAAGCAACCAATAGTTACAGTCGAGGACCCCAGAAAATGATCATTCCATGCAGTGAAAAAATACTACACAATGTAGAAGTCACGTATACCTTTTCACATTTCTACACGCAGACATGGAAAAAAATCCTCAGCATTGTTCACCACAGAAGTCTGAAT
>OMLB01043147.1:0-30832 GCA_900302555.1 Myripristis jacobus
TTCTTTACAGGTGACTGAGTGACCCCTGCCTGGAGATTAACTAATTTCTTTAACAACTCTGAGCAACATGTCACATTTATTATTGTCTTTGCCCTCAGACATGTCTTCAAGACTAGAAAGTCAAAAATGAGCTCATAACATAATGGGAAAGGTGCAGGGGTGTGTGAGTGTGTTATGGTAATGTTTATTGTCAGGAGGATATGATGAGCCACTATCAGCTCAAGCTGAGAAGAGCTGATTGCCTAGAGACAGGAAGACGTAATTTAATCAGTAGCTTGATGTGCCAAGAAGAACCGCAGTGGAAAACGAGTATATGTAAAATAACAGAGGACAGTACCCACTATCATCAACATTGTTGGCCATCGTAGAAATCCTCATTTTTCTTCCATGCAATGCAGCAACTATACTGTTTGTCTTCCACCAAGGAGATTAAAAAATGTCATATTGGATCCATTGATTCATCTGCTTGTGACCCTGTACCAACTCACGCACAGTAAATACTTGAAATTACAGGACTAAACGATTTGGTTGGAAATGCAATGGATCAGTAGTATCTGCTTCTGAGATGCAGTTTATTCTTAAACCATGTGGCTCAAAGACAGGAACAAAAAGAATGAGAAAGAAAAGGGAAAAAAATGAAATGAAAGAACAATAACATAAAATCAATTCTCCCACGACGTTTTGATTTTTATTGATGCTTTGTTGTCGAAATTATTTTTTAAACCCAAAACATATTCTAGGCAAACCCACTGGTGAATGGTTTCTGCAATTAAAGAGTGCATGACAATAAATGCAGTTCATTATCCTTTTATTGCATTCCTTCAATCAATCCCTGGTTTCTGTTGTAAATCAAAATAACAAAAACAGGGAATCAGAAATCATCAATAAACTAGGTGAAAATAATCATAAACAATCATTAAACCCTTCAGCGTAATTTAGCCCTAAATGTAATCAAATACAATAAACAGCATGATAGAGGGGAACTTGTGGTTTCAAATACACAGCATAGCAGGCAGGAAGAGTGCCTTGCTTGTAAAGTACTGGTAGGTCACTCCACTTGGCTATACTAATTAGTTACCCATGAGCCACTGCCAGTGCCATTAATGAATCATAAAATTCTTTTTTTTTTTTTTTTTTACCTTTTATTTAGTTGTTTGGCATCACCCTGTTGCACATTCACGCTGTTAAATTCACTGTTATTCAATGTTGATTGATCGAATAAGGCAGTGAATTAAGAAGGAGTGGAACTATTGAGAAGATGTTTTTCCAAAGGTTTTGAATCACCACGAGCAGGAGAGCTTGCTTCACATTTTTGATGGCAAGCTTGAGTAGAAAGAAATGAGGAGTAGCTGAAGTAAAATTGTTGGAAATGTGACAGAGCATCTCAAATAACATGTCCACTTTATTCTTCAAGTATAAAATTTTAATTTAGGTTTATGTAATGAGCTCATGAACTTTCATTTTCAGTGTAGAGATTATGAGAATACATTTCTGAGGATCGACTGAATACGCTTGGTTAATTAATTCATTAAGACAACGGTCATTTACCGTGAATACTGGAGCTTAATATCAGCTATCAGAAGCTGCAGTCCAAAAATATTGCATCAGCCATCAAGAGCCCAGGCCAGTCAAACTGTAGAAGAATTTGTCTCATCTAATTCAGTCAAGGTGTTTAACTGCACAGCTCCTCCTCTGCTCCATCAGCAGACAGTTCAGGGATTCTCATCAATTTGTTTAGTGAGCCAAACATGTAGTTCAGGGCCGTTGGGCTGGACTAAATGTTTGGCAAGGCCTGGTTTACAGGACCTTGCAACTGTTTATTTACTACAATGGCTCTCCAGGCGTTTCTCCACCTTCTCTTCAGACACGTGTTAGTGGTATCAGACTTTGGAATATGGTAATAGTTGGGCAGAAACAGTTGGAAAATGTCATGACTCATTATATTCAATATTTTGAGTAAATTGTGTGGCTATGCCAAGTTTTATACCGGTGCTCTAAATAACAATAACACCATAAATAAACTGTTTTGTTTTTTATCACCCAAACCTGCTTTGTGACTGATTTTAGGGTCATGGATAGCAAAACAGGCAGGATATCCCATGTGAAACTTCATGCTGAAACATGTACAGTAAGAAACTAATAGTTTTTGCAAAGAAAAAAAAAGGGACACAACAGAAGAGTGCCTTGGCTTCACTTTACTAGGAAAATATAAATTGGAATTGTATTTGTGGATTTCCTGTTTTAAACCATTTCAATCAGTTAAGTTACGTGTAAGGTTAAACAAATACTACAACATAAATTGCTCTCAAAGTTAAAGAGCGATGAGAACAACCTTAGACCTTTGTGCCGCCAGCTTACTTTTCTGACATCATTGAAATGTCAAACTGTACAGAACGTCAAATGGTGTGTCTGCTCCTTTGTTGGATCAAAACATCACAGAGTGTACAGGCACCGTAAGTGAGACCTTGGATGGAGTCCATCCCACTAATACTGAGGAGCATAAAGTGGTGAGTCCTTGAATAATCTAAATACATACAGTGCAAGGAACTAGTGCCATTACGTATTTGTTGGTAATGCTTCTTTATTTAAGTGTTGCTTCTGTTTAAGAAAGAAAAAAGAAAAAGCTTTGTTCGCTTCTCCCTCATATTATGACCTAATTTGGTGTTGGAGTGTTCAGTTTCTTGTTTTGTCCAAGCATGAATTCAAGAGGTCAGACTTAAACAATTGTGGCTGTGAGCTACTTTTTATAATCTCTCCTAATGTCTGGATTTAGTTTAGAAACAGTTTCATCTGCAGCTTGAATCGTGTCTGAATTACTAAGAGACCTAAACAGAATCCATCTGGAACATACTTGGTTCACGTGCAAATTTTGCACGCTCGTGAATGGGCATTGCTTTTGTTTGTCCTCTGGTTTCTGTTGAAAGATGGACAGACATTCACAGCTGAGGAAACACATCTCCTCTACTGACACCGCCTTGCGCGTGATCTTTCTGACACACTGAAGGAAATATGAGGCCATCTCATTTTGTCAAGACAGGCACTAAAGTGTAACATAATTGTTTTGGTGAAAATGTCTAATTCAAGGTTTAGAAAAAGTGACCAAGTGATGATCTGTCTGCAGATGATTCAGATTGCTGGCGATACACAGCTTTACTGAGGTAATTCATGACTGCGGTGGAAATGTGTAATTTATGCTCTGAGAAGTATGAGAATTTAATTAACTAGGCTATATTAATTTAGCCCAGCTAAGTTAATTAGCTGGGCTGTGTGTGTGTGTGTGTGTGTGTGTGTGTGTGTCCATTTGTTTGCATGTAACTTTGCAATAAAAAAGTGCTTAGCAGAATTGAGAGGTTGGTTGGTGTACTGGTTTCACAGTATTAACAAAAAAACAAAAACAAAAAAGCAAAAGCTGTTCAGTTGTATTAATGTGAATACTTATTTTTCAGATAACATCATACAGAAAAAACACAGCGCTGCTATCTTCATGAGGTTTTATATTATGCAAAGCCACAAGGGATCACCTTGTCCCTGATGAAGATACAATCACAAACAGGACACGCAATAACAGGAAGGACAGTGATTTTAACCTCAGATCTGTCACATGGATGTCACATCAGCTCCACGCCACATCAGGTAGACCCTTCAACTGCAGCTTGCAAGAATGGGCAGAGTGGAAATCCAACTGACCAACAGTTTGGATTTTAAGAATGAACATGAACACAAATTTCCACCATCGGATGGACATTCCAACCTTCACTGGCTTTGTCTGGCCCCCCATTGTCTGTGACTACCAAAATAGTTTCACACTGCTTAGTTTTGCCAAATAGTGAGGGACCAGGAAGTTGAGGAAACTCCTATTCATCCAGCACTCTGAACCTGGTGGATAGGTGGAGGTCTTGAGCTGGAGGAGATTATTATTATTAGCTAATATTAACAATAGCTTGAAATAGGGAAGGAATGTCTTCTAATACGTTTTAATAACTTTAGCAGTATGACAATGTGTTTGATTCATTTCATGCGTTAACTTCAACTTTCACTGTTGTTGTCAGCTACACACACAGTGCCGGAGAGAAATCCACATATGAACGGTGGTGCTTGTGTTGTCACGATGGAAGTATCAGTAATGGTATTCAACCAGTTCTCCAGAGATGGCTGCCAGTAGGTTCACTCCAACATGTCTCTTCTCTTATTCCTCTTTCTTTTATTTTCCCATCTTCTCTATGAGAGTCATCAGTCCATTGCAGTGCCCATCAGTCCAGCAGTGTAAAACAAGAGGAGATGTAACATTGCTGGTCCCTGTGGAGAAATGGATCATTGCAGCAGCAGATTGTAACAGGACAGACTGATCAAGCTAAATGAACAACTTCAAGTATAAAAAAGGGAAATGATGATTTGCAGTTGCATGGCTTTTTTCTTTTCTGGCACCTCCGCATTATGTTTATGTGAGCAATAACGTTCACAAAGAGATTTTATACCACTATCATTTGATAAACAAAGCCTTCCTTTAACTGATCTTGTTTGAACATATGATTCTTTTCAGGAGGGGAAACGTTGCACAGTTAGAGACATGGCAGGCTCAGCATGATGCTAATTATGCCCAAATGGCTTCCTCTGGTCTTTACTGTGGCTTGAAAATAAATCTGGTACAAATTATACCATCAAATGACACACACCAATTACAAGTCACAAAATGAAAATGCATTCAAGTAGTATAATTCAAATGCAACCAAAGAGCAGAGTTTAATTTATACCAGTTTGACTTAGTCACTGAATCAGTGGGTGTTTTAATTAACAGTATCTCTCTCTCTCTCTCTCTCTCTCTCTCTCTCTCTCAGTGTATGTGTGTGTGTGTCTGTTGGGGTGGGAGGACTCCTTAACCTCTGATTAGTGTGGGGGCCGAGTTGACACTTCCATACATCCATGTCATATGACTGAGGGAGTTTTGTTGGAGTTTAATTGGAGACATGATGAGAAACGAGGGGGAGAGGAGGAGGGGGGAGCTGACTGCACAAAATGGTACATGGGACCAGCCCACATTGCAAGCACACTTCATGGGGAGGGATGGATATTTATACTTGGTTATGGAGCTGCACGTACATAGCATCTGTGTTTGTGCCTTTATTCACTGTGAGAATTCTGGTTAAGATGAAAGAAAGCTCTCCATGTGACATATTGTGCCATGTGGCCACAAGTCTCAAGACAATGCCCGACTTCTTTCACAGTTTTTTTTGTGATCTTAAATTCGGCCAGCATCTGAACTATTTTTGGATGTATGTGTTTTGTTCCTTTTACATTGTCCATTTTGATGTGTACACATATGCCAGGATACACTTTTTACCACCAAGATCAACATTGTTTGTTCTGAATTAGAAGTAAACAACAATTTCTCATTGCAAAGAGACAGGGGGATAAAGAGAGAGGGAAATACTCTGTAAACTGGTTTATTCATGACAACAAGGACAGGCAGTCACAGGGTATCAACACATTAAGCTGAGTGAGATCTTACTCAGCAGCTTGGTAGCTCTGGTATGGAAACATAGCGAGTGTGTTGAGGCTGAAAGTGTGTAGGTCTGTGTATTTACTGAAAATAGTTAAGATTTCTATTAATAACTCAGTTTACATTGACTGATTTCATAATTGGTCTTAAGGAACGTTTTTCAATCCAATCCTAACATGCTAATACACACTACAAAATCAACTTTATTGTTTATTTTTTATTTAATATTTAATGTCCAGTTAATCCATGACCAGACAACTTTCACCATTTATTTCGCAGTACTACGGTGAAGCATTTAGACAGGCAACCATAATTGACAGGCAACTCCTCACCATCTCTCATTACAGAGTAAGTGCCAATATGCTGAACAAAACGGAGAGGGCTGTCCACATTAGGACTGCATCGGACAGACACGCTCAGGCGAGCAAAGCGAAGGCAGCTCTGTAGTGAAGCAATCTGTGAGCTTTTGCACTGGATCAATTGGAAAATAGGATCCGGGTTGAAAATGGGCAAGAGTTATGCTTTAATCTCCTCAAGCTTGCTCTGATTATGTTCAGATAAAGGTATTCACATGAGAATTTCTGTATTTGGGGTGTTGTGTTAATCAGATTAAAACTCAGTTGTTGGTGTGCATGTAAAAGAGTATTCTGCAGGTTAGGCTATAGGTTTATATGCCAGGCTGGGTATGTTTGATTCCCGGCTAGGTCTTAGCTGGCAGGCTGGTTAAGCCAGCGGCCCTGACAGGCCTCCTCCAGCCTCTCTCTAATAGGTGCTAATTGCATTCCATCCTCGCTGGTCAGTAGCCAGGAGGAATGTGGCTGTTATTGTGGTGGAGTCCTGCAGCCCTGGACCATCAGCACATTCCTCTGGACTCAGTCAAAACACGCCTCCAGCAACCACAAAGGTGTGAGGCAGGCCACTGAAAAAGCAGCCCCAAGGCATGGCTTTTTGATCAATGTCTGTGCGTAGGTGTCGGCGTGTGTGTGTGTGTGTGTGTGCGTGCATGTTTGTGTGTGTGTATTTGCAGTGTCCTCAGATAAGGGTTTCTCCAAGCCTCTCCACAAGTGTCAGCCTTTGATTTGAATACTGTCTTTCCAGATTTTCTGTAAAATCTGAGAAGAGAGTCTTGTACTTTTTGTGTAAAATGAGATGTGTAACTGATTTCGTAACTGTGTTTTCGTAACAGTGATCTCGCTGCTCAGAGGCAGAAATTAGACTTATTTGGAGAGATCACAGGATGTTTATTGTGTAAAACAATTCCAGTACAAAATAATGGATAATGATTACATTATCTTGCAAAGCGGCACTATGCTAGCATTACATTACAATTACACAGAGCACCATGAGCACTTTGTAATATGTTTCATTTATCTCTTGAAGCTGTATGTTGTGGACTGCAGAAAATATTCACGAAAGCCCACTGAGCCATTCAAAATACATTCATCACAGCCATATAAATCAGCATTTTTTATGGGACAGACACACATACTTCATTCATAAACACTGCGGAAATCATACATAATAGCTTCATTAAGTATAACTTAGATCTAAAGTGGTATTTTATGGCTGATGTGGACTGCAGCATATACCATATATATGAATCAATCAAGCATAATCAGTTCAGAAGTAACCAAATTGTAACACTTTGGGCTGCAGCTCCCTTGTCCTACAACATAGGAGGGAAGGAATGTAACTTGAGTATTGAAGGTGAAGAGTCTGGCCACATCTGCTGTTGCAGCAGACTTTTGCAACCTGTAAATACTACACAGCATTGATGATACCATTTATAATGCTCAAAATACACTTTTGAATTTGAACTCTAAATCTGAATCTCCTGTGTGGTAAATAGCTAAAGATATACATTTGAAAGAGCTACAACTGCAGGCCTAACTAAGGTGACATACAGTGTTCGCTACTGATTGTGCCACAGCGATTCTGCATCAGTGGTAGCAGACAGAATGTTCACTGTTTGCCTTGTTAATACATCCAGAGGGGACATCCAACTCTGCTGTGCACATTTGTTGCTTGATGTCCCACAAATCACCAAAGAGAGGAATGTCTAGCCTCGGCTGGCCTTGTGATGCATCTACAGATCTGTGGTACTGTAACTTCCACAGTTGTGTGAGAAAGCGTCGAAACTCAACCTGTGCAAGGCAATCATCTACCATGTGCAACAAACGTCAGATGCTCATCCAACTATTCAGTCCTCAGTTCAGTTCACTAATTGGCTTGCGTTTGCTGACGTAAGCAGGGCATTTCTGTTGTTTCAGGCCAACCTCGTGTAAAAGCGAAATTAAAAGACAACAGTGGACATTGACGATATCGAACCCCCGCGTCATCCCTGACAGTTTTTCTTCCCTGCAATGATGAATGAATTTAATCAGATATCAGGACTTAAGTCTAAAATGGAGTTAGATGGTCCTTTTTTTTCCAAATGCAATTTAAGTCACATGCCACGATGGCATTAAGGCCCATTAAAATCAGATTAGTACCCAGAAAATGTGAAAATTTGACTTGTGACTCACAATTCTGAGCTGATGCACCGGAGGTTAGTGTGTCAGTCACCTGAAATGGCCAAGTTCACAGCAGAGGGCAATTACACTGTGACAACGATCACAAGACATACACAATGGAGCTGGCATTTCTGGCAAAGATGTATCAAGGGAATCTATTACAAGTGATTACAAGATGGGAGGCACATGGTCAAGAATTTGTTAGATGGCAAACAAACAAATGATTGTATAGTGCCCTATGAAGCTGCTGCCACTAAATTGATATGTGCCACATGGCCACTGAAACACCAGCAAGCTCTCTTTAGTGAGACAGCCCATCCGAACGTCAGTTTTATTAACATCTCCATCACACTTGGCTACCAACCTAGTTTCAAATCCTGGTCCAGGAGCTGGTGCAACATAATATTTCAAAGCACTCAAGGCAATTCAGACTGCAGATAATAAACAAAAAAAAAGAAAAAAATGAAAAAAAAGTCGCATTTCTCTTCAATCCCTCAGTCATAATGGAGAGCTTTTTTTTTAATCTTGAAAAGGTAATGGTGATGTGTCTCCTTGTTTTGGCTCAGCCATCGTTTTCTTTTTTTTTCTTTTCATTTCTTTTCTTTTTCTTTTTTGCACACTTGCCTTCCCGTGAGTCTGTCACACATGGAGTTTCTGTTGATGATGGGTTTCTACTGAGCTCCACTTTTTTCCAGGAAAGTCTAAACTAATATTGCATGCGTAGAACAGCAAATGCTATAATGACTGTTTAACTATTGAATTACTAAGTTATTTCAGCAATCTCTGTGTTTATATTAAAAATGTGATTTTATTAATTAATTTAGTTTCACAAATTCTTTTCATGTTGAAGAAAAGGTCGGTGCTGGATATGTTTTGAGACGATCGAGCGATATATTTTTTAAATATCGGATATGTACGTCATGAATATGAATATACAAAACGCCATTCTCTGGTTTCTCGTCAACAAATGACAGAGTGGTTTCTGTTCAATACCCACAATGATCTGTTTTTTTGTCCAGTTGTCATGATTCAATTTTCCATGAAAACACTTCCCAACCATCCCAGTCTCACATTTTTCCAAACCATGAGATGCACCTTTTAGAACAGAGACACTGAGAAAATACATTAAAGCAGTATTGTTTGACTGATTATCTTTGTTATATAAGGGCTAAAATAATATTTTAAGAATAGAATTTCTCAAAACAAAAGAAGACAGTTTAGATTTACATCCACTTTTAAATCTGCAAGTTGTAATGCCTGAACAAATTAGGTTCCCAGTGAGTGCATTCATATGTTTTTATAAGAATACCAGTGAGAACCTAAATCTTTTGAATGAGGGGGCTCTGAGAGGCATTTCAGCATTCCAGAGGACTTTCCACGGTGACCTGCAGGCTGTAATTTCGACTGACTTCAGTAAGCAGACAGGTGATATGATCAAACACCATCACAGACGGCTTATGGGGCCTGGGTAAGGTCATGCAATACTTTAAACTGCAATACGCTGGCTGATATATAGGCCATATGAATCCCTCTGACCTGTGTCAAAGCCCCCAGTGTTGGGAAAAGTACAGTAAATTAATACAGATAAAATGTAAACTGGAACTTTGCCCTGCGCAGTTTTTCCTGCGTATCTGTCAAACTTACCAACTGTAACTATACAATATATGATCACAATCAAACATATAGTAACAAAACAAACATAATTTTTATTGTATATCTTTATTCAATTGATTAAAATGGCCCTAAGATGATTATTTTAATAGTTTAAGTTGTTTTATTGGCACACTTGTATTTCTTGGCTGTCAAAATAGCCATGCAGACATATACAGATTTTTTCAATCCTATCATGGCCAGTTTAATATACACAGGAAACTAGTTTGCAGGTGACAGAGGGAAGAAAAATGATGGTTAGTGTATAAGCAGCGGATCCATATCTGAAAACGGCTCTACATATGTACAGTTTTTTGCACATATGTACAGATCTGTTTAAAAGGAGAAAAATCACTCTCTGTCTCTGTCTCTCTCTTTCTCTTTCTGTAATGAAAATGGCATGGCCGCTCCGACTGCTGGGCTACTTTAGACATGATTTATATAGTGTCAGATAAAAAGCAGCAACATAGGACAGAGAAAGAGGGAATGAGAGGACTGAATTTTGAGAGAGAAGAGAAATCAACCCAGTAAATCTGTGTATTCACGTTTATATTAGCTGGTAAGCCTGCAGCCATGCCGAACCAAAGACAGCAGATTACATATTGAGACAGAGCTCAGTGGCTCAATAGAGCGATGTAACTCTCACACCGAGGGGGTGATGACAATAAGACCCAGTAGTGGGAAATTGAACCAGTGTTCATAATGGTGGGAACTGATCTCTCCTATGTCGGTTCAGGGAATCATTTCAAAACAGGTTCATGGTCAGTAGGATACCTGCAGAGGCGCTCACTGTGCCTGTGAGTGTGTGTGTGTGAGTGTGTGTGTGTGTGTGTTGCGTAGCAGGATTCTGGGAAGAGTCTGAATCAATGTCTCCCTGTGAAAACAATAAAGGGAAGCCAACTGTGTTTGTCCTTCTTTCTCTCTCTCTCTCTCTCTCTCTCTCTCCCTCTCTCTCTGCATGTGTGTGAGTGAGAATGTGTGTGTGTGTGTGTGTGTGTGTGTGTGTCCACGAGGTCATTGTGAGCCTTTGACCAGAGAGGAAGCAAATTAACTCCATTATCCTTCCTGCCTCCCCACAGTTGATTTCTCTTCTGCCCGGCATTGTTTGCCGCAGTGCACATACACATACACATACACACACTCATATAGCCACACAATACTGCCACATCACTTATGGGGCAGCTAACAGGCCTGTTTAAAGGTTATCTGCCTGCGTAGCAGGAGCTGAATCAAGGAAGAGGAAAGCATTACTATCTCAAGGAAGTGACGAAGGTTGACTTCTCAGATTTTACTGCTCTTTTGTAATGCCCACCTTTTGAAATTGACATTTTTACTCATCTGAACAAATGAAACTAAAACCCCAGCTATCATTAATTCACAAGCTAAAATAATGAATGTACATTTCTGATAGAAACATGGCATTCAGGTAGCTCTTGCAGGTAGGTAGTAGGTGGCTCTTGAATGTTGTTGCCTGTCCTGTAGTTTGTTATCACATAGGCTGGTGTTTTCATGTTTTGTATGGCATTAATCTGGATGGTAGTATCATTCTGTTAAATTCTGAATTTGTCCTCTACTGTATAAAAATGTTCACCTTCGCTTGTAGGTCAAGTGATTGTTATATCATATCCTGTGTTGTGGTACACTCAGAGAGGGAGAGGAGCTATTGTGATAACTTGCTGGTTCATGGAAATCCATCAACCTCAAAAAGAGTATCACTAGCGGTCATGTTCCTCTAGTATGGAAACATATAGTCTTGCCCTTGAATGTACACTTCTCAACTGTTGAATAAAATGTAGTAACACTTTATTGTCTAACTCATTTAATTCTAACGTTGCAAATACAATGACATGCGCCTAGTTTACTGTATCTGTGCCTTATATAATGACATAAAAGAGAGGACTAGTATGTTGTAGTATGTGCTATGATCCACACAGAAACATAAGCAAGTCCTCCTCACAGTGTGACTATCAGCTGTTCCCACAGAAATAGGAGGAGTAGATGGGAACCTCCTGGCTTCGTGCTAATATCTGACATGAGATAAGGTAACTTTGCACTGACTGAATTGTTGGTGGCTGGTATCTGACAAACTAGGGGTGAGTCAGGTTATTGGAAAATCTGACTATCTGTTATGGATGATGCGTTTGTTTGTACAATGACTGCCACTTGACTAGTAAGGACCCAGTATCCATGATTGGAAAAGGAGCAGCTTTCTGCATTTTGGGCCCCCACTGTTGTTTCTCAGTTCATGGTAATGGGTGGGACTGGTAAGTGTCAGGGTTAGGAAGTGCTGCCTTAGACGCAGCTTTCAGGGCAAGAAAGTACCGTGAGTGAAAGATGGGGTTAATAATTAATGATGTGGGCAAGAGCTTTTTGAATGCAGAGGATTCTGTCACATCTGAAATCTGGAGCTACAAATGTATGGGGCAGCTGTTACTGTTTTGTTTTGTCTCTCTTTTTGTCCGTCTCTTGTTTACTCTCATCCTTTATAATCACTACAGCTAGTTTTAGTGAGGACTAACACACTTCCCTGCTGCAGAGCCTCTTCCTAGCCTTCAGCACGGCCCAACAGTCCATTATAAATGTCCTTTTTGAAAATAGGAAAGTGGTCACAATCGGTTCTTTCAAACAAGTTTTATTTAGCATTTTCTGTGATACACCTTGCTTACTTCCACACCAATATGATAACATGGCGTTCATGGCATTCATGGTGTGAGAAGTGAATGTTATGAAGGGTTACAGTTTGGGCTATGAATGCTATGAACTCTGAATTTTTAAGAATATCAAGGAGGAGAGCATCCAATTTCCAGAGTTGACTCCATAAATGCCACATTTCTGACCCTTCTTTGGGTGAGAAAGGCACTGCCCCCCTTGTCTATGCAGTGGAAATGGGTCTTTAGTTCACGAAGGGTTCTTTCTCTGCATTCGTGGTGATGAGGTGGGCCACAGCCAGTGTTGTTGGATTTAAAATTGGGGTCAGAATAAAGGAATGCAAGGGAGACGCTTGAGCACCAGTTCAGACAGAGTATAGATAAGAACAATGGTTAGTCTACCTATCCAAACCAGAATTTTACACACAGATTTACACACACAGTATAAGTATCCCTCACCTAACAACCAGCCCCACTCTCCTATATTTTTTAGGTTACCAAGGACTGCCTCAAATTAAGCAGCTTGTCTTATGTAGCATTGTTCTGGTTTCTCTTCCTGAGAGTGTGATCATTCTCAGAGGGTGGAATCAAATTGCCATGTGTGTCATCAACCACACCCACCACATGTCTGCAATGGAACAGAATTACCTACCTTGGTCTGTCAAGCCTTCTCACGGGTGCCTGGAAACGGTGCGTATCAGTGCCAGCTATGTAATAGGACTGACATCATGGTGACCATTGTCTGCAGACAGCTGAATGGGAGATCCCGCCAACTCCTACCCTCCCTCCAACTTCCCGTATGCTCAAGAGACCTTGATCTCAAGAAGTGGAGGGTGGCAGGGTTCTTGTGGCGGTATTAAGTCAGCCTTGGTTTCATTCAGAAGATCAAATATAACATGACTTATTGGGGGTGAATGAGAAACTCGGTCTAAAATACTTCAGGTTCCTGCTAATCTTTTCTCAAGCAAGCACTCACACTTTGGTGGTGATGATGATTTGAAAACAGGGCAGAATGACTCGGTCTCTCCACTGGAAAATACTCCCTGAGGAAATGTTTGTTTTACACGGTATCAGTATCAGTACTGTGGTCGTCATCCACAGAAGCAGGTGGATGTTTCAACCAAAAATTCAAATTTGAAATATGATTATTTGTTGTGAAATCTTTAGTACCCCCACATGATTTGCAAAATGTTTTGTTACAATGCAAAATGTAGGTAAATTGTAGTTAATTGGCCAAACATTCAAAATCACTGGTATGGTCCTTTAAAATAATTGCACGTGTTTTTTCTAGGTCTAGGCCTGAGAGAGATGAGTTTGAGGTTTAAAAAAATATATGTATTGAATCACTGCCAATGCATAAAACATAGATTAATAACTACATAACAAACAAAAAGAGACTGAGGGTACCTAAAAAACATAACTACAGTACAATGTCTGTAGTAAGAAAGCAGACCGCTCTGCACTCTCCACCAAGTTGCAAACCATCTAAACTGACAATAATACACACTATAAACCTATAAGACATTTTCCAAGTACAAATATACATCACTTAAATCTGCATGCACATACAGTGTTGCCCAAAATATAAAAGGAGAAAATGGACATACCATGATTATTTACATTACACCTAGTTCTCCAACTGGTGAGTTTAGTTAATCAGAGTGAGTGTCCCTCTTTTCCTCCAATCATTGCGCTATAAAGAGATGAAAGAGGGCCACTCTTAGCAATCTCCATAATTACTTTACTTTGCATTTCAGCCTTGATACACTCACAAATGCATGGGCCAGTGTCTCAGTAGATCAGTTAACAAGATTTTTGCACCCTCAATTTCATTTGCACTTCCTCAAATCAGGGCCCTAGTGTTTAAATTTTCAATTTTCTATGATTAAAGGACCCTAGATTGCTCATTCCTAACTATATTCCGGTTCTCCTTGCTGTATCCTAATCTTGGTTTCATCTAATCTAATCTCATTTTATCTGCTGTGTCCTGATGTTTGGCTGCTCTAATTCATTCTAGATCTGTGTTTTGTCCTCTGCTTTTTTTCCCCTCCTCCAGTGTTCAGCACCTGCTGGCTCAGTGGGTGAAGCAGCATGGAGCTGGAGCTCAGCACTGACAACTCTGTTATTCAAGTCAAAGAGAAAGGATTCACCTTTCTGTTATTGTTGTCCTATCAGGAGTCCCTTTGAAAGCTGGGGTGAGGGAGATAGCAAACTTCATGAGCGGAATGGGTGGGTTTCTCTCTCTCAATAAACAATCTCTGATCTCTGAGAAAACATGGCTGTTTGACCAGATGTGTCAAGTCAAATAAATAACGACTCCATTAAAAGCAGATCGGTGCTGTGAATGTGCGTGGAGCAACACGTGTTGGGGATCAAAGGCATGTAATGTCTATTTTAATGGTTTTGATTTTTGTTGTTTTCATGCCTTGTTGTGTAAGGTTATGTTTGGAAAAGGAGAAAACAGTGCAAACTGCAAGACAGGTTACACCAAAATTGTCTAAATCAGCGAAAGTGGCGCAGTATCTGAAGGGTTTGTCCTCACAGCCAGAATGGTTTGATTCTCCATTCTTTCCATGTACAGATTACACATTATTCCCTATGTTTTCCTTGTTTTTAGTTGAATTGTGACTTTAAATGGTATACTGGAAGTGTCTGTCTATCTCTGTCAGCCCTGGTGACCTGACCGTGGTGTTTCCCTGCCTTGCACCTGATGCATGCTGGGAGAGGCTCCAACCCGCCATGACCCTGGAAAGGAATAAGCGGATAAAACGAATAAAAGCAGATCATTTTAGCTGTGAGTTCTTAACTATAGTCAATGGCCCAGAGAATAAACTTCCTTTTCGGCAATGACAGAGGTGTCAGAGTTGGACTATTTAAAGTGGAGATTGAACGTGTGTTGCTTGTAAGACAAACAGAGGCAGATGTGGAACAGTTGTTGAGGAGAATGGTACAGTTTAGCAGCAGGCCTGTACTGTAAGCTGGCCTTGGCAGTGAACCGTAGTGTGCAGACTTTCCTGATCAAGTTTATAAAATGTTCCCAGATCTTAGGAGGGGAGGAGCAGTGCGGTCACACACCACACACACACACACACACACATACAGACACACACGTATGCATGCACACCAACAAACACAGCCCGTTTCCAGTTTTCCAGGCCTGTGTACATTTAACCATTTTGTTCAGTTTTTTTCCCCAGAGGTGAGCTGATTGCTTACTCACAAACATGTGCTAACAAACAGACTGTGGCTCTGTGCAGTTATGGGTGGTTTGTTGCAGGTTTTACCGTGAACATGACGCATTTGCATAAGGCGTCCAAATTATATGCATTGTTCTCGTCCTTAAAATCAGCACATTCATTAGTCAAGGAGAATGACATCAGGGTAAAACACAAGGGCCTGCTATTGCTAAAACTAAGCGGTTATTCAATCTGAATTCATTCTTTTTCTTTCTTTTTATTTGTTTTATTTAATTATTTATTCATTTATTGTCACAGTCTCACTATCAAACTGTAGATTTGTGCAGGCAGCGATGTGGATATTGTCTGAATTTAACTTGATATTCTCTTTGGCGTGGCACACTTTTGATGAAAAAGCAGATTTGGACAGAGCAGCACAAGTCTGGCTGATGGCCTGCATATGTGTGATGACATTTGAATGGTAATGCGAGAGTCCTACGCCGTTTGGACTGAAGCTGCCAAGAGGGAGCAAGAGCAAGAGAGATTTTGTGCCAATATTCAGTGTCCTCCCATTTTGCCATGGTCAAACCCAACAAATCCTAAAAGTGACATGAACCGCTGCCTTATATTCTTGTCAGGGTGAAAAAAAATCCTTTGAAACAGCATTTAGACCATCATGAGACGATAAAACTATCCACTGAATATCACCACTACTACTGGTCATAATCGTCATCATAAAATTCACATGTGCTTGTAGGGAATCTGGCTGTGGTCAGTTCTACAAAAAACATGTAATCCGTCAAACTGTATTATATACATCACAATGAGAGATGCACAACATGAACTGGGCAAAAGGTTATTTTTGATAAAAGAATAAGACCATACATCCAGTCCAGTGTAAACCCTGTGTCATGTCCAGTGTGGTATTATTGTCAGAGCCCTGGGTGGGGATGGAGGGGGGCTTGGGAAACGCTGGGCTGCTTTGTTCTCTGCTATTGTTCCTTCAGGATGTCCTTCAGGAACATTACACAGGGGGTCAGAGGAGCAGCTCGCTGTATTACTCTCTGGAGGGAAGCCAGGAGCAGTCAGCTTGTACTTACTGATGTTCACACAGAACAAACACAGCACACCGGCTTCTTTCTGTGTGTGCCTGTGTGTGCTGAGAGGGGGTGCTTGGTTTGAAATGACCTTGTTGACAAATTATTTTCCCTTCGATGGACAGGTGACCAGTCCATCAGCGTAGATTAGAAAACAATCCTCTGTGTTCATTATATACAGGCTGATAACAATATATACAATATATTCTTACTAATTACATTTCCATTAAGTGGATTATGATACCCTGAATCATGAAAAACATGAAATAAAATGAACTCAATAACAAAGTGTTGATGCTGACTTGAAGTGGGAATTTATTCTGCTGATGACCAAGTTATCAAATGAGGAACATGACTGGTCCAAGAAATGTTTGCATTTCCTAGTCAACAAAAATAGAGTGCTGAGAACAAAGCTCACAGGAACTTGGTTTGTTAGAGGATCATCTTTAAAATTTCGACAACATGCCCTTTTTGTGGGTGGGCCATCTCAGGGCGTATTTGGTCGGTGCAGTGAATTTCCCATTTTCAAAAAGGACATTTGATGTTGGACTGTGTTGAAGGCTAGAGGCACTGCAGCAGAGAGTTTTTCCTCACTAGAGCTATTTGTAAGACTGTGGTAATGATGAGCATCAACAAGAGACAGAGAAGGAGAGAGACAAAACAAACAATAGCAGATGACAACTTTGTACACACAGCTACATCTGCTTCAGACACCGGGGACATGCAGTCATAAACAACAGCACAGTAATTATTGATGCGGATACTAATCCATACTAATCGCATAGCAGTCGATGTCAGACATAAAGAAACACAACTATCCATAAGGGATAGCAAGATTGTCTTCTAAATAAATATCTTTCAGGACAAGGATTTCAGTCAGATCATTCAGATGTAGTATAATCTCTGTTTAATATTTGGTAGATATTTGATATGGCTATATTTGTGGCTATATTTTTTACAATCCTATTTACATTCATACTTTTGCCAGGTAGAAGACAAATTTGATTTCTTTATGTGTTCACTTAGCTCTCATTCAGATCAGGGTTTTTCATTAGACACAATATACCAAAGTCAGACTGCAAACTGTCCCCGGCCAAAAATACTTCTTGCTTCACACTTTGTCCAAGGCTCTTAATATTGCTGTACGCATGAGTCTGTCACTTAATCGCTATCTTTGGCGTATGCAAAGATTTGATAAACTGCTCTAAAAGACAGAAATGTTGTGCTTTTTCCTGCTTTTAGAGATTAAATATACTTTAATAGCCTCCACTGATAACTCAAATCCACAGTGAAAATGATCATTCACCCATTTACATGGATGCAATTTACAATTGAAATAACAATCTGTAATTTTTATATAAACAAAATGTCCCTTTGGCGACCTTGTGCTGCTGATTATGGTAGTGATTCAGACATGACAGTTCCTGAAAGCTTTTACATTTGCTGATCTCGACACCTGCAAGAGTGTCTCTCATGGGAAAAACCATCTGGTGCGCAGGAAGCGATCTGTTTTGCGCTGCATTAAAGTAACAATAAGCAACAACAATATATGAAGCTGCAGCTTACATACTTAAAAACTTTAAGAACTTTATTTATCCCTGTGGGGCAATTCTAATTGTCTTTATTATTACACATCATAGGATCATATCACTAGAGCATATTGGGCCAGTGCCAATGAGATACCACTAAGACAATTAATACGTTTACATGTACAAAATATTCACTTTTTTGCCCTTTCTCCAAAAAAAGACAATATTCCTGCTAAGCTATTGGCTACATGGTTATTGAAAAGGAATATTCCACTAATAAATCCCATTTACATGCAGCCATGTGTGCTCTGACTTGTTCGGCCAATCGAATGTTTAAAAATAGGTGTGTTTCTCCTTCTGACCAGGAATGGGGGGTTTTCTTTTGTCAATGCACCTCAAACCCCAGTCTTGCAAACTGCTGGCCACTTGGTTTGCTTACAGCGCACAGAGCTGACCATAAACAGGCAAGAGGCCGTGTGTCGCAAACTGTGGTTAAAAACTCCAATAGACACACACTTGTCCAAATGCACTGTATATATATCCCAAAAAAATGCGAAAACCCAAATAATATCAACATATCCCACGTGTTTTAATTGGAAAATGCTACACTCAGAATAAGGCCTCATTCAGATTACCCAAATGGAATATGGTGTTTATATGACTTTTATTAAATCGGGAATGTCAAATTTGGAATAATAATATACTAAGTGACTGTTTATCACCAAAGGCATCCCCGAAATCAAGAAAAACGAAGATTCTTGAAGATTATCAGGCCTTTTTTGGTCTTCAAGACTCTGTGACACTGTATAAATGTACATTACATTGGTCTCAGTGAAGAAAAGATGCCTTTCATGGCACAAATTAAATGCTAAGTAACGATGACAATGCACAAAAGACCCCGACTGACAACAGGGATTTTTCCTATCTGGCAGAGATGCTGATATTGTGGTCGAGATGTTTTGTTATGAGTGTTTCACCACATCGCTCTTGACCCCGTTAACTCCCTGTGAATATTGAACTACCGCCTCTCCGTGGTTCAAGGTCTGTCACTCACACACCCAGCCAGTCGCTGTTTTATTCTTAGTAAGGAGGTTTTATTAGAGCGCAGATTGTTCGACTTGGGATTTTTATGGATTTCCTAAGTTGATGGCCTCTCAGACAATAGGCTCCCCCATAGAGTTTAGAGTTAAAATTACAAGCAGTGATGGTTGGAAACATCTGTCCTCAGTGTGGTTTCCTGTGCTCTCTGTTCCCTGTTAATGAAGCCTGTCCACACTGTTATTTCTACTCAGGAACGGTGGGATACACTGATGGAGCAAGGGAGACACGATTTTGATGTGTGTGTGAGTGTGTGTGTGTGAGAGAGAGAGCAGAGAGAGGGAGCTGGGAAGGCAATTACATAAAGAAGCGACCCATGACAGCGTTTACAGTTCTCATAGGCAAGGCATGGAGGAGTACTGAATGTGACCTGGCAACCCCAATAACATCAGCACACACATACACACATGCACACAAATGCATGCACACACACACACACCTTCCCATTCCTTCCATCAGCTAGTGTTTATGTCTATGCAGAGCTGTCTGTCTGCCTCTCTCTTTTGATGCCAGTCCATCCGTCTCTCCGCCCGTCTCTCGGTCAGTCCGCCCAGTTGTTTTCTGTCATCTTATTTTTCAGAGACAGTGTGATCAGCTGTGGCTGCTGTACTATCATCATGCCTGGAACCAATAATTACCTCAGTGCTTGCATGTCAACACAGAGACACAAACCCTTATTTAGTGACTGGCTGCTGAGATCACACTAAATAATAATGCTTATAAGGTGATTCTCTCAGTCTCTTGTGTTGAGCGCAAATCTCTATGTTTCTGCTCCAACTTGCACTTTAAATCATTAAGGTAATTACCGTCATCTTCTGCAGGCCTTATACTTTGAATGATACTTTGAATCACTAAACTCAGGCTGTATTTTTGCTGTATGCAACAGGATCGAGACAGCTTTGCAGGTTGGGGTTAAGAAAATGCTTCATTATTATTCTTTTGTTTTGTTTTTTCCACTGCTGTACACAAAAGCAAAAAGGAATTCAAAAATAGATAATACTGGACTCTAGCACGCATGCATACAACACACTTTCCCATTCTATTACATCCACACAGTCATACTCCAAATTTATTTTGTGCTCCAAAATAAAAAAGGGGTGGTGTGGGGGCGGTGGCGCAATGATAATAATAATATCAAATTAAATAAATGAGAATAAGATGAGAGCATCAAAGGAAATGGTTAGGGTTAGGGGGAAATTCATGTTCAAAATAAAACAGAAACGGCTGCCAGACGTTATAAAACTTTCAAGATCCGCATCAGATGGTGTATTTTAGGGAGGAAAAAGCTTCACAATAAAAACCCGTTCAAGTTTTAAATCAGTCCATCTTTTAGATATCCAGGATTTTGCAATGTTACTTCAGGTAGCAAAACAAAACAGTAACACAGTGTTCCACAGCTACTGCATACCAAGGGTTTTTTTTTTTTTCATGGTTCAGAGAAAACTGGAGCCAACGATTTTGTTGCTAAAGAAAGAAGAAGAAAATTGTGACCACAACAACAGATGAAAAGTGGCACAAATAATCCAGATCCTGGGTCTCTCTCGAGGGGGGAAAAAAAACTATAAAGCCTTCATATGTTTGTTAAAAACACCAACGCACAATGGCACAGCTGCCCTCAGGGTGTCTTGGAGGAACACACAGCCTGAAGTAGGAAGTTGTGCTGATACATGGTGTATTTCTGTGGTCGCAGTTTTTCTCGTCTTTCTTTAGTAGCTGTTTCCCTCCTCAGAGCACCAGTGGTTTGGTGGACACAAGAGGCACTCTAGTCTTTTTTCTCTCTCTCTCTCTCTCTCTCCTCAAAGATTTTGTTGGACTATTCCTTGGAATATTACCTCAATGGCATTTTTGTGTTTTTGATAGGTTATGGTGATGAGACACAGAAGAGACACCACAGTAGTCCGTGGTTGGATTCAAAGCCAAAATGAGACGATTACTTAGCAGGAGCCTTAGTCAGCTGAGCCACCAGTTGGCAAGGAAGTTTCTAACAATAGTTTAATCTAATGCAGACAAACTTGCATGTCTCATAAATGCTCTAAGTCTTGTAAACCGCACCTTAAAAAAAATCTGCTGTACCTCAAGAGAGAGTGTGAACCTCACAGCTAATCGTGCCATCTTTGACCAGTCCCAAGGATTTGTAGGCCATTGCTGTCTATTTTTTTTTTTTTCAAGCAGTTGAGCAGCAGCGGGCAACCATGTGCTAAGGATAATGAGCACATTTTCAACCAAAGAGGAGGAACTAATAAGTGGAATCATCTGGTGTAGATCATTGGTGGGAATGAAAACCTGCAGGCTGCCAGCCCTCCATGGCACAAGGTTGCTCACCCTGCAGTAGAGAATTACCCAGAAGACACTGTCATGCAAGGAGCTGCCCAAGTCAAGTCTTCCTCGCTGTTTCATGGGAAGCAAGTCAAATCTTTTCTTTTTAATAAGGGAGAAAGCATAAATTTGGTACCAAGTCCGAATCCTGCAAAATGGCAATGCAGTAATAGAGTATGACATGTTAGATATTGGTTAAGAAAATAATCTGCGTGAGTGGAGAAATTCATGGAAGTTGATCCCTCATTGGTTCTTTGGTTTTAGGAACTGCAAAAAGCAAAGCCCAAATCATCCACAGGAATGTCATTACAGGCTTACAACAATAGTGCAAATCAATGGGGATTTTTCTCAAAATTATACACAGGCTATTCCATGTCTGTAGTTGTTGAAAATAAAAGTAAAATTGCATTCCTTCCTCAACCTTCCCGACACTGACAAACATGAATATCGCATTCGACAAACAAGCGGTTTGAAAAGTCTCTCCATTGAGCTTGTCAAAGCAACAGAAAGTGAGTGATAATTTAAAAAGCACATCAGTAATCGTGTGCAAAACGACAGCGAGCAGAGAAACTACCTAGAGCTGGCATTTACAGGAATCCATGCATGTGGGCTTTCAGAGGCAGAGAAAGACAGTGGCGGTGTCATATCACTGTGATTCTGAAAATGACAATAATAAGGTCAATAATAGATTCTCTGCTGACCTTTACCTCAAAGAAACCTACTTCTATTTCTCAAAAGCAAATCAGACCAACACAGCATTATTTTCATTGACTACAATACGAAATCTCACCATGAGTACAACTGTAGGCAATCTAATCCAAGTTTCGATTCTAAAGTAACATCATTTAGAGTGTAATGAATAAAGATTTCCACCCCTCCCTCGCAAAAGTGCTTTTCAGAAGCAGCCATGACAGAAAAAGTCCATATAAACAGGCAGAAAAACGTTTTCAGGTTCACACCTTTCCTGAAGGCTTTCCAAAACAAATAATTGAAACTTTCCTTTAAAATGCATCATGAACATCAATTGTAGAGCTGTTTCAGGTTTTGAGGATATGCCGTTTAAATTTACATGAAATAAACACAGCTTGCCTTGGGGCCAAGACCATTTCAGATATCTTGTGTTTCTAAACAGGCAGCTCATTCACATTCATTCACTTTATGATCAGGTTGTGTAATTTTTGCTTCAGATCCAGTGATCTGAAACACAAAGAGAAGGAAAAACATCCGCTCAGGTGAAGCAGCAGGTCACCTGACCAGAGAGAAGGAAGGTAATGCATCTTACCTGGGATCAGCTTGAAGAAAGAAGTAAAAGGGGCAGCCATGGACTTCACACACTGAAGCTTTGCAAGTGGCTCAGTGCACTGTACACTACGATCCATCATAATAACACATAATGATATACCTATGAATTGAAAATTCTTATTACTTCTTTAAACTCTATTTCATTTTCAAACTCTGAGCAGGAAACTCCCAATTATAATCTTTAAGGACCCAAGCTATGAGTTTTTAGCCTATATATATGTGACATCTCCCACATTACCCTGCACAACAATGATTTTAATAATTTCAACACATTGCAACACATTTTACCAAATCTCCTCATATTGATTTCATATAATGTTAGAGGAGAGGTTGGGTCAGTACATTTTTCTGTTAATTGCTTCTCCACTCACATCTACTTGCAGCTTCATCACTCATCGCAACGACTTGGATGAGAGGAGGGGATTATTCCACGAAGGAGCCATGCGACTTGGTGTGAATTAGGTAGGAAGGTTAGCCCTCCCAAGTTCCAGGGAAGCTTCATTCACAGTAACAGTGAGACAGGGAATGAAAGGTGTGGGAGTTCACAAGAACAGGGAGTGATGTGCAGAGTGAGGAAAGCTGTATCATGAAAGCCAGCGAAGTCAGGAACTGGGATCAGATGAATGATGAGCTACACATCCAGGACTTCAGTTTCTGCATTCAACAATGATTTAGTTCTTCATATCTGCTCCAGCATAATTCTCAGGATCCTGCTGATGACCACAAATAATACACCCGTACCAGGAAATGCATTTCAGAGCAACAACAACAACAATGTAATTCAGCCCAAACTAGTCTTAGTTATAGTCTTAGTAAAGAATTTTTCATTTAATTGCAAATCACATGTGTTCATTCTGGCAGATGTATTAAGCACGGCCTTTTCCTGTGATAACCTCAGCCCCCTCTCTCGCTTACTTTTGATATATCTCTTTCATTTTTTTCTTTGTTTTATTTATCTTTTTCTTTCGCTCTAGCTCTGAGAAAGTGAATTACCCAGAAGACATTGTCATGCAGGAGCTGTCCAAGCTCAGTCCTTCTCAGTTTATTCAAGTCAAGTATTCCCCACTGTTTCATGGGAAGCGAGTCAGATCTTCTTTTTTTCCTTTTTCTCTCGAAATGAAGAGAGCAGAAATCGGGTACCAAGTCCAAGTCCTGAAAGAAAGGCAGAAAGGCAGTAACAGAGTACGACATGTTAGATGTTGGTTAGAAAAATAATCCGTGTAAGTGGAGAAATTCATGGGAGTTGATCCCCCAGTGATTCTTTGGTTTTAGGAATTGAGCACATGGCAGAGAAGTATCGACCGACACTGCAAAAAGCAAATCCCAAATCATCCGAAGGAATCTCATTACAGGCTTACGCAGAATAAACAGGCCCCTGCCATGGCTTTGGGATGTTGCAGATGCAGTCTCGTGCTGTAAGTTACAATTACCCTGCAGGGGATATAAAAACCACTAATAACAGATTGTAGGAAAAGAAGAGGACAGAGATTGATGGCAGGATGAGCTAAAAATGATGTTCTCATTAGAATGTTCTAGAAACGTGATTATGAAGTGGACACTGAGTTTAAAAGAGGCAAGAGGAAAAAAAAAACAGCAACTTAAGTCAGCAAGTCAGCAAGACCAACCAGGAGGAAAATATCTCTGCTGTCTGATCCAAAGCCACATTTCTGGGAAGGCATGAACCGGAGTGAGAACAATGCAAGAACCAAAAAAAATAATAAAAAAAGCAATAAAGTAAAAGATTTCAACTGTGAAATAACATTGTGTTCCTATTTATATGCCCTATGAAGACATCAAAGTCAAAATTTGACTGAGCTGTCAGAAAATTTCTGCTGAGACAGACAGCGGAGATGACCGTGGCAGTTGTATATATGAAAAGCAGGAATGCCCAACAAATAATCTTTAAATGGAGTGGATGGGTGCATCAAGTGCAGAACATTTGATTTTATTTGATTTTTTTATTTACCATGTTCACTTCCCACTGTGCGCACTTTATGGTACCAGCAAAATCAACAACAATATTTTAGTTTTAGTTTTGGATAGTTTTATCTTGCCTTTAGCAGAAAACCACTCGTCTCCTGTTTTTCAGTCGTTACTGGAAATCAGGGGTCCATTAAGGATGCTATTGGAATAGCCTCGTATTTTAATGAAAAATTGTCTTTGGTAGTGTGTGTGTGTGTGTGTGTGTGTATAACTTTCATTTGTTACTCACATAAATCATACATTATTCCAGAAACAAGCAATGACTGATGAAAAAGCGTTGCCTACAGTCTTTGTTTGTGTTCCAAAGGGCATACTTTTCTCCACCCGACGGCGGTATGTGTGTAATATCCTTGAGCCTGCATGGCAAAAACAACTGGATCAGGGGCGGCAAAATGTACGCCCAAGCACTGCAGGAAATTTGCTTGTACCAGCATCTTTACCCGTATTTCTTGCTTTAGGTGTTGATGAATGCCCAGAGTCTTCTGTCCTTTGTGAAGTGAAAGCAGTTACTACGTTGCCACCAAAATATACTTTTTTTTAAACATTCAGAAACCGCCAGCCTAGCTGCTAGCCACCAGCTGGGTGTGTGTTACGCTGTACGATGCTTACACACAGCCAGAGTACACAGAGCTAACTGGAGCCATAGACCTACCTGGTGGAAAAGTCGCACTACGCCACTGCTGGACATGCAGGGATAAGAGTGGACTTACCTGGTCACACTACCTCATCCAAATCCATTCTCTGTGAGGGACAAAGAGGGCAGATTGGATCCTTCCGAGATCGTAAAATATTGTCCTGGAATCTCAAATAAAAACTCTGACTGCTATTAATTGTGTTTTTATTTTATATATGTGCACAGGATAAAGTTAACAACAGCAGCAAGCTTTCTCCCTGAATAATGGGTTACATTAATATACATGTTCTTCTCATGGAGGCGCTGACAGATATTGGTGGAAAATTATATACAACTGGTCTGCGGTGACATCTACATGTGTCGTGGTGCATAACTTTATATTTATGATTCCTCCACAGATGGTAAATGGAACCTCACTGACAGGGATAGACTGACACCTAATATTATTTGCTGTTTTTCATCTGAATAGCAGGTGGATAGAAGACACACTTTTAACTGTGTGTATGGGCTGAAGTACAAATAAATAACAAAAAAAAAGAAGAAGAAGACTGAACCCTCCGCACTCTCAGTCACAGTGGCTTTTTGGACCCACCCCTCGAGGTCTTGACCTCTCTTCAGGAAGCAGGGAATGGACTCCACGTTGGCCTGACCCCCCCTGACCCTCCTCTCACAACCATAACAGAAGGTGTTCACTAGAAACAGATGGAACAGCGATATTCCGCTGGCAAATATTATTTTCCTCTGTGCTACTCTCACAGTATTGTCTCACCTAGGTGTGATTTGGCCTGGAATAACAGGGAGGATCCTGGACCAACACCATAATGTTGACCCTGCTCACACACACACACACACCAACACACACACACACATACAGAGAGAGAGAAGAAGGGCAATAAATACAGGTCTCTGAAACTGCATAGTTATCATGGAGGGTGGAACGTGCATAGCTCAGCACTGGTATTTTTTTTTTTTTTTTTAAATCTTTTTACTGACAAATATAAAGATCAGAACCACAATATACAAAAGTATAGCATTTTTTGCCCTAGCCCCCCATCCCATCTGAACCCTCAAGTGCTCCCACGACAAAAGAAAAAGAAATAAAGGAATAAAAAACTTTAACAATGCAACAGAAAATGCAACAAAAACTTTGGTGGTATTTATTAAGAATAATTATAACTGTATAACTGCAACAGTGTGACAAAGGTACAGGAAATAAACATCCAGGTTATTATATGAAGAAAAAAGAAAACTAGTGTGGATGAAAAACAGAAAAAACAGAAATATAAATTCATATTCATGGCTCATGGTTCTCTACATAATGGAGAAGAGCAACATCATTATCTACTGTATTCTCATTGTACATGATATTTTGATTGATTGATTTTCTTTTATTTAAGTGTCATGCTTCAATTTCAGAAGCCCAGCCCAGATTTTTATCTTTTGTAACTTATTTCATACTGTACCTTTGTATATTCTTATTGTTAGAATTAATTTTAGTTTGGATTTTTGTGTGTGTGTGTGTGTGTGTGTGTGTGGTGATCTGATTTTGTGTGGCGCTTCGTATTATTACCCAGTTCTTGACAATAAAACTAGGCTTAAGAGGAATGTCATCAACAGCTGGTTCCCATCCTGTGTACCCCCCACTGACCTCATGTGGAAGAGCAAGTACTGAGACTTGATGGATGTGGCAGACCCCAAAGGGTCCCGTGTCCCATTGTGGTCTCATCCAAAGGGTCCCGTGTCCCATTGCGGTCTCATCCCCCCTACATAATGGGGTAAATAAGATAATAGACTTTGAGGGTACTGAGAAGATTAGGGGAGGCACATAGGGCTCGTTTTTTAGCGAACCAAGGCGCAGGCGCAGGCGCAGGCGCAGGCCCAGTTTGAGGCATTACCTCACAGCTCAAGCTCACACGGGCATGACCAAGAAAATGTTGGTAATTTCATGACCAGAAGTGCTGATGCAGGAGGAATAGATGACCAATAGCTGTTCTCGGGCCTGGTATCACTGCACTCTTCACCATGATGTACTGACATATCGGCTTTTTCCAAAAACCAAACATTCTTGTCTGGGAAATGCAATCGGTACATATTTGGTGCCCATTTTTATCTATATTTGTGTAGAGAACGTCTACGTCTCAATGCAGTGGTCACTTCTCTTCTTGAGTCCACGCAACCACTCGCTCGTTGTCCTGTGCCTGGTGAGAGCACCCCTGTTAGAAGAACACATTACTGTAATCAGATCACTGTTCCATGTAATTACATTTACATTTTCCCTGCATTACTTAAACACGAGACTTCATTTAAGTTACGGCAATTTTTTAAAACGTAAAAAAATCACAGCAATAGAATCGTGCCTGCTTTGAATTTGTTTATCAGATTGCATCAGTACACACCTCAGGTACTTTGATTAAGGGCACTCAGGATCATTCAGAGACCTACAAAATCCACTAGCTCGTCACAGAGACTCCTCACCGCTTTGGGTCATGTAAATTTATACCTTGAACTCACTTCCAAGTGCCCTTGACACTGCTGCAAATGCAGTTAACATCAATAATGCTGAAAAGAATCGTTATAGGATATGTATCACAGATGATTCTCAATAAGGTTAATTTCCCAGAAAACCAGTTCAAATTAAGCCTTAATTATAGGAAATTTAACATGCAACAGTGAGGGGAAATAGGACGATGTTGTGAGGAGAAACCATACCAACCACACACACACATACACACACACACACATGGGAAAAGGACAGAGAAAGTTAGGAAGGATTACAGACTAAATTATCAGCTGTGATGGTAATCTGTTTCAATAAGATCAGATTTTTATGGCTGAAGCTTTACTTACAACAATGTAATATTCAAAACTGATACACCACTGCTTATAGTATTTTATGTAGTATTTAGTGTTAGTATTTAGTGTCCAGTCTTGCATTCCCATCCTGGCAAGCGCTAATTTGGATTTTAGAAAGTAATGCAAAAATTAATTATTAATACTAATCAAATATTAATAACCTAGTTAGGCTACTTTACTTTTTAGGCAGAGTAATTCGTAACGTGATAGGATTCAAGTTTGTTTAAAGTAATGAGGAATTTCACTTGATGACGTTTTAGCAAACCTGAGGGTTGCCAGTTGCCATGATCAGAGTGCGTGCCGCGCATGCCGAGCCCCGGGGCGGAAACAAAACGCGAAGCAGACTCGGGTCACTTTGTGTTCACAATGCACAAATCAAGTGAACCACCGAGTGGACCACAAGCAAATTGAAGTGAGACCACCTCAAGGTGTGGTCTCAGTTTGGTCGCGGTTCACTTTTTGGGGGGTCTCAGTTAGTTTGGCATGCTCACGTACAAAGATTACTGGGAAATGAAAATCGCTGAGTCACTGGTTAGATGCTGTGGCCGCTCTAGCATACCACAAGCTAGCTTCCAGAGATTTGCCAGCTACGCGGATGATGTGGCGACTTCTAAGATAAAATCCACAGGGCACATAAATCTTGTGGTTATATATACATGTCGACATACAGAAAACAAGTTGATTTGTTGGAAAAGGCCTGACTCTGCATTCTGCTCATGAAATGCAAATGTTTTCTCCAAAACAACACAGAAAAAAAACCTCTTTAAAACTTTGACCATCCTCATACTTAGAGAAAGAACAGCATGTACTGATTCATATGAGATATGGCAAACTTAATATTCATTTGTCCAAAGCGCAGAAGTGAGGACAGAAGGTGGCAGGCGAGAATGCAAAATCTATAGTAGATACAACTCGTTGTTCATTACACACTTAAAACAATAATTATGCTGAAAAAGAAACAGACGGACATAATAATGGGCTTCAAGTGACATTTTAAACCATTTACCTGAAACTTAACCGCCATAAATTCTTGTTTTTAAGGTTAGAAATCAGGAACACGCCAGGTAAACTCTGATTTGTCACCTTCTAACCGCAGTGAGTAAACATGTAGGGGAACTAGGAATGATTTTCAGTGATGATGCTGTCTCATTTCTTTTTATACCAAGGCAGGGTGGAAGTAGTTGCACAATGTATCGGTTTATTCATCAGCTAAAATAATTCATTCTGTGGACGAGATTTTGGATCTTATCACTGTGATACAGTATTTTCAGATTAGGCCGATTGGCATGATGGTGGGTGGAGCGGACAGCTTCATGGTGACACGCTGTATTCAGGCATCACCATCATCATCATCATCATCATCATCATTAGCAGACCCCAGTCCTGGTCCAGACCCAGTGATAGTTGTGCCTCGACCACAAAACTTTTTATAGTGTTGGGGTTTGTTGTGGCGACTGTATCTGTGTGTTATTTAAATCACTCCACCATCAAAGCCATTCAAAGTCAATTGTACAGCAGGAAGTGCTTGTGTTCAGTGAGAGAGAGAGAGAGAGAGAGAGAGAGAGAGAGAGAGAGAGAGAGAGAAGCAAATACAGGAGAAAAAGATCAAGAAAATATGCCAAAGATGTGTGAACGATAAATTTGTATGTGTTCAAAATAATCACTTTGTTTTTCATCCGGTAAAACTGCTGTGTGTTTTATAATGTCACCTCAGTTTTGCAGCAGGCGCCTTGTGCCATTGGCTCATTACTGATAAATGCGCAAGATACAGACCCGGTCTTGTTCAGATGAGGAAAGAAGTGAAGTATTTTATTTTCAGTTCTATTTTTAGGAGAAACTCATTTTGATATTTTTGTGATACGTCTGTGAGACTGGCTGGGAAAGGTACTTATTTTTGAATGGTGATGTGATGGCTTGGGCCTTTGCTGGGAAGGAACTTTGAGTACCCAGACCTCCTAAGATTTTAATTGAACACCCCTGCTGTATGTGTTACTGACTGGACCAGAGCGGCCTGCATCATTCATGAGGGATGTGATGTTTACTGTCGACTTATCTCCTCTGTTCCTCAGTGTTCCTCCAGCTGTGTGTATAATATGATCAATTCAATCCCTAATGGGCCTTGAAGCCACGCAGTGTGACTTTGCGATGCTCCGTCTGTCTCCTAAGTGCTGACGGCTCTGTGCAGAATTCAAGAAAGTGACAAAGAAAAACAATTACCCCCGCTCACAAAGTGATGACACACCAGTGAGATTGAGGCCATTCTGATGTGTTTATACCAGTCTTCTAAAACCACTTTTGGCTTGCAGAGATGAGCTCTGATGCACATCGAATGATTTAATATTGTCTTATGATTACAAAAACAATATGTCATCCATTATGTTACCAGTCAGCGTGTTAAAGGCTGCATGACAACACTGCTCTCAGATAATTGAATTACTTCCCAACACATCACACAACTAATGTTCTTTTGTTTCTCAGATATGACCCAGCAGAGCTATTTGGTAAGGACTGAAAAATGTCATGGACAAAGTTTCAC
>OMLB01043147.1:30852-42742 GCA_900302555.1 Myripristis jacobus
TTTCACAAAAAAATAAAAACTAAAAAAAAAAAAAAAAAAAAGTTATTTACAAAAGAGAAACTTGTTGCGCAAGATCTTTTCTAAGTGATTCTGAGGTTAAGATGACAAGAGAGCTCAATCTAGATTCTTTTAATTTAAAAAAAAGACAAGAAAAAAACATGCCACAATATAAAATAAAGCCAGATTACTTTGCTTGGCCTACCACCTGTTCAGTGCAAGTGACTCCACATTTGGCCAGTTTATGTCTTGCCTACAATTTAATAAAAGTAAAACAAAGAAAAGGAATTGTTGATTAATTCAGAAAGGGCACAAAACTATTCTCTGCTGCAAAAGTCAAAGGTCAAAATATCAGGTGCGCTGGTGCTGGCAGCTATAATAACAGCACTTTGTTACACAGTGGTAATATGAGGTTGTGCATGAAGACAAATACCTGACGTTTGTAATGGACAGCAAGCCGCACTGAGACAAATGCACTGACAATAACACCTCTTTTTTTTTTAAAGACATTAACATTTTTAACATGGATAGAACAATAAATAAACAAAATAAAATGACCAAATTCAGAATCAAAAGCATTCGGCAACAACAAACCAGTGTTTTTTTTTTTTACCTCCTATCCAGCTGCACTGAACTGGGACTGTTTTCTGCACAGTATGTACACTCCTATTATATGATTTATGTTATCTGTTACTTTATCACGAGTCTCATAATTTTTATGTGCTGTTCTTGTTGATGTCATATGACAATAACTTCTGCACTCTTGATTTGCAACAGGCTTTACCGATGAAGAAAATGAAATTTTGCTTTCACATGTTATGAATCTACAGGCCATGCAATAAAAGACAGTGCAGGCTTTGGATTACCACAAGATTTATCTTCATATTTTGGAGCTCATTACTTAACGTACTGCATGCTAAAGCAGCAGCATGCAGACCAGAGACCAGAGCAAAGAACAGGGGAAAGAGGAGTGATTTTCGTACCAATCCTCTCTTTCTCAGAGGCTACTGGGGCAAAGTGACCGATGGCAAAAGGCCCAAAAACTTGGTAAAGTCTTTTAATGTTTAGTTTAAGGGTTAAGGTGAAAGGAGAGGGAATAAATAACCTCACCAAGGTTGTCATGAGCACAGTAGTACAAAGAATGTGTGTATTCATGCATGTGTGTGCGTGTGTGTTTGCGCATCTGTACCTATATATTCATTGCAGGTCTTCTTGTGTACACAGCTGAAATGCTTATGGTGTTATTGTGTTTACGGAAGTGCTTATAATTACGTTGTTTTTTTTTCAAGTTCCACTGTAATTAAACCAGCTCTTCTTGGTCTCATATATGTACTTTTTCATTCAGTGTATATGTTATGGTTCATATGGATAAAACACTCTAAACAGATTTTCCAGTAAATCTGTAAATTAGCCAACCCTGCAATGATTAAGTACATGCCTGGGGAAATTGGCTAATTCAGCAACTGCACAGAGAAGGTGTGTATGAACCGGTTATACATATTACCCGACCAGACAGGACATCTGGGAAGCCGTCCAACATTTCTCGATGAAACAGTTAATGTGGGTCAGTCGTAATGTGGGTCAGCGTAGCACTATATGTGTTATGCGTTGCCATTATCATCAAGTTGTTGGGTGTTTTTGCCAGTTTGGGATGTTAGCGTCGTCAAAAGTGAACGTGCCGGCACCGAGATGGGTTTTGGCCCCCATTTTGGCATTAAATATCACTTTCACCTATCAAAGTGCACTGATACAGACCTCGCCAAAATCGCATGAACTTCTAGCTTTTCACTCTGAAAAAGATTCACACTCTGCAAACACACCTACTTCCACATCAAAACCAAGCAAATGAACTAAAAGACAACTGTATCACACCATCATCATCATCATCATGCACAGAAAACACAGAGACACGGCTTCCATCATGTCCAGAAACATCAATTAACCTGTAAAAAGGGACACACTGGTGAAAATTTTGTGCAGTATTCTGTATATTCATGCTTGCACAGTCATATTGGGATATTATGTATTTTGCACGGACCGCTCTTCCCAGAAAAGAAAATCAGTTTCTCATGGGAGAAGCTGGTTTGGGACTCGCCTCCCCACAAGCCATAGTCACCATGCTCTTAGTCTTAGTTGACAGTTAAAGTTAAGATAATATATATACATTTCTTTTATAGTCACTACAGAAATAAACATTCTGCTAAATGCATTTGGATAGTGTGTAATTCAGATGAGTCTTAAAGCTCTCACAATAAAAATGCCAGTGGTAGCAGACTGATTCACACACGTCAGGATGCACACGTAGGAGCTTCTAAGCCAACACAATTAAATTTCCTAGTTGTATCTTAAATGTGAAAATGTAATAGAGGGAATGAGGAGAAGCTGGCCAAAAAAATATTACCATAACTACAGAAAAAAACAATCATTATTCATGTCTTTAGGTCCAGGTAGCTCCAGTGTCTGCCATCCAGTTAACACACTCCACACCAAAATGTCCTTCTAGCCAGAGACGCCGTGTTGTTCCTGCACGTGATTTGTCTATAACAAAGGATGGAAATGCAATTAAAGTATGTGTTTTTCTGCCCCAGACTGAAATGAAAGCAACCAGTGCTTTTTATGACAGCGTTTTCTCACCATAAACTTTGGCATTGACGGCTAATTGTTTGTTTAATGCTGGGGAACAGAAATAAAAGACCAACACTATCCATTATCTCTTACAGTGTGGCTGTGTGTGCGGGGTGTGCCCTTCCTTAAGGGTGTCATTTCTACTGGTAACCACTTGCAAAACATGCTAACCCAATAAACTCCGTGGTGTAGTGGTGTCCTGGTAGGTGGGAATACTGTGATTTCCGTCCCGGTGCACACAAACACATGTATGCTCACACAAACACACACACACACACACACACAAACATACCACTACCTCATGCTTAAGTAAGAAATCAAAAGCTAGGTGTGTTGTGTACTGCAAGATACTACAATGCCAATACAAATAAACTTTAATTCTCTCTCAAGTGCGCACATTTTAATTAATTAAGTCATCTTCATCTCTGTTGGGAGTAGGTGGAAGCAGTCGTGTCTGGATGGGCGGGTATACTGTGATTTCCATTCCAGTGCACATGCAGGCCCTGAAAACACACATGAACACACACTGCTACACTGATACATGAGTAAGGGATCAAAAGACTAATGGAAAAACAAATTTTAATCCTCTCTCTAGGGCAGTGCATTTCAGTTCATTCATTTTCATTAAAGTTCAGCTTTTCACAAAAGAAAAAAAAAACTGACTGGAGCTTTCTCAGTTACTGAGCAGTTAGGCTACGCTGCATTCATCACTGAATGCGCATCAATCTGTACACTTATGAGATTTTTAGAGGAGTATATAAAGTGTTTAATAAATGAGAAAATAAATCAAAGGAAATATCTTTGTTCGCTGGGACTTCAAAGTTTTGACTTATCTAAATGGTTGCTGAAAAGATGAGTGAAAAATGAAAGGTAGAAGTCGTCTTAGGTATTCTCTGCAAATGCTTTCAGAATAACAGAGATCCACTTTCTGAAATATTATAGCACCTGATCTGTGAAACCACAAACTAACGGAGCTGAGACAAAGTTGCAGAGCACGACGACACACACACACTCCTTCAGACGACACTTTGCACTGTCCTGGTTGGGTGTCATTAAAAGAACCACGAGAGCAGTGCCTGGTATGCTTGTTATGTTATTTAGGAGACTCGTTTTTTTTCAAAGTATCAGGTGTAACTATTTTTCATGATGGTGTTGATGGTTTGTATTTTTATCCCAGATCTATATGAGCAGATTTCTCTTGGAGCCACTTGAGTCTCACACCACCACAGCCGCCGACCTTCTTCCTGTTGATGATCTCGTCCGCCGAGCTCCCACACCTCCCGGATTCCCACGTTGATGTTGCTTCCCGTGTGGAAATGCCAAACAATTGCAGACGTGTTCCTCGCGACGTGCAAGCAGCTGGCTTTCCGCGAAGACATGCAATCGCATATCCGAGGTACAGTATATGGCAGCTCCAGGAACATCAGATCAAAAAAAGTCATTGTGAAACTTTATTAATCCCTACAGGGAGGTTGGGTCATTGCAGCAGGAAACAATGATACAGCACTGAGACACTGAATATGAATAAGATCACAACATACAGGAGTAGTCAGTATGATGACTTGACTTTTTTTTTTTTAATTTGCAGTCTTTCTGGCAATCAGAAAATACATCAATGTTGATAAGCAGCTGCAATCACTCATAATCAAAGTCAAGCCATGCAAACATATTTGAGCATTTAAAATCTAGGCCAGCTGTATAACGATTTTAAATCCCGGCCAATTCAAACTACTTTATCAGGACAGTTTGATGTAATAAAGAGACAGCACACCCGTACCTCTGATTAAATGAGCGTCTTATGACTAACTGCTTTTTAAAAACAGGGAAATGTGCACAAATGATTAAACATCTTAGGCCTAAACTGACCTCAGTTTCCAGGATTTTTTTTCTTGCACTGACATACTTTCAACATCTTTTTCAACATGTATATTTTCAACCACATGCTGTGTGTGTGGGGGGGGGGTGTATGTGTGTGTGTGTGTGTGTTTCGCTCCTTCTGTAACCACGCATTACTGTCACCGATCATGACTGTGCGTCTGAGGATGCTGCCAGATAATCTGTAAAGAGGACCTAGGTTCTAAAATAGCAGACTTGCCCTTTAACATGGAATCACCAGTGCCGCAGATAAAATGGTTTTAAAGAAATCATACGCATGCCAAAAACAAACTGTAGCTGATATATTAACAGTTCATTTCTCTCAGGAAGTATAATCAGAGGACCTTTGTCCTAAACAAAATATGGGAGGTCATTTGTGCTAAAATTTCTGCTTTGCAAATAACAAATATGGTAGATAAACACACAACTAAAATTTCTGATGAGTATCACACATCACTGGACACTGCCCTACAATATTAGTCTCAAACATTCTCAAGTTAAATCATTTTTATCATGTTTATAATGTGAAACAAATTTAGAAAATCACAAAAAATAGACGACAACATCGCTTTATCACAAATTCTGTAACAATCTCTCAAAATCAGCCGCATGTCTGTTTAACCAGGGCTGCCAGCACTCAGCTCATGTCAGCTCATTCAGTCTGATCAGTGTAAAATAAGTGCTTGTGCCAAAGCCAGACAGCTATTTTGAATGTGGATGGAGAAGCCGCAGGTGTAAGCAACAGCAGCGTGGACCTGGGTTTTGCTGAAAGCTGGGGTTTCTGGATGCAGGGATACTCTGCTGAGCCCTGTTGAGGCGTCACGGGCCTAATTCAACAAAACAGCCGCCTGCTCGATGACCCAAATGTCTGTAGCTGGTGAATGTTGCTGCTCGTCTCAGTGTCCTGGAGATATTTATGCCCATGGTACATTCTCACCCTGAAAGTTGCCTGTAAGTCAGCACTTCCTAACCCTAACCCTAACCATAGCGCTAACCATAACCATAGCCTGGGAGGGAGCGCTGCCTTATAGTCAACAGTGGGAAGAAAAGCATAGATTTATGACGGCATAGTCAGATTTAATAACAACCAGACACATACATCTACCAATTTTACTTGTTTTTTCTTCTTCAAATATTCTCCTCAAACTGTAATTTTTATTAATTTAGTGTAGTTTGCAAAGAACTGAGAGAGTCGGTGTTTTTTTCCAGTGTGAGCCTGCCCAGGAGCACGATGTATTTTAACACTACAGTTATTGCCACTTTGTTGTTTAACGGGACAAATAAAGAACTTAACTGTCACCTGCTCACCTCTCACTGTCCTGCTTTCTCTCTGTATCCCTCTCTCTCTCTCTTTCTCTCTCTTTCTCTCTCTCTCTCTATCACTCATTACAAGCTTTCAGGCTTTCAGCATTTACTTAATGTCCAACTGAGGGAGCATGTGTGTGTGTGTGTGTGAGAGAGAGAGAGAGAAAGAGAGAAAGAGACAGCGAGACAGAGAGAGACTGTGTGCATGACTGGGCCATTTATTGTGTAAAACCCATAAAGTTTTTATGGGAGTAAAATAACAGTGTGTAATCTCTGTAGCCTGTTGGGAGCCTCAGCCACACTGTTCTCCATGCCGCACACTGGAGGTAGCTACTGTAAAATGTCAGGCCTTATTGTTCGCTTGTAGCTGGTTTGATTTCATTCGGCGGCTGGTATCAGGAGCTACTGTGCAGCTTAAAAGCGAACAAGTCAAAACTAAGTAGTTCCAGGCGAGGTGTGAGTGTCCCTGCCATCTTTATTATTACAAAGCTAAAACAGCGAGTAATGGCTACTGCAGACTACAGCGATGAGTGAAAACAAATGATACTGAAAATGACATTAAATCATCAACAGCAGCTTAAAATCTAATGCTAATGCATGGCAAAGGCCTGCTATGGTAACATTACATCCTCAACAAATGAGGAAGCCCAGTTACCACAAATAAGCCGCATTAATAATATACAAAACCTAAATTAAACAATGTACCTTTGTAGAAAGAAATGACTTGCTGCATCAGGATACCAAGGAACCTCAAACAAGCAAGCCAAGCACTTGCACAGGCAATATGAATTCTCCAGAAATATGAACAATATGGACAATATCAATCCCCCACTGCAAATGAAGTGAAAATCTTAAATGTTGCATGGAGTGCTGCTCGGGTGTGGAAAAAATGTCCCTCTGTTGCGGTTCAGTTTGAGGATCCTGTTAGTCAAGAACTGTTGAGGAAATATGAGGCACTCAAGAAGGAGATGTGTTTTTTTTCTTCAGTTCTTAAGTGTAAATCTGTAGGAGCGACAGCTGGTCTTAAAAGTTTACTACCAGAGGCATTTCAGATATTTCATTTCAGCAGTGAAAAGACCAAACACTCTTGGTCACATCAGCATGGAGAGATGCGTCATATAGGACCGCCACATGAGCAGTCTGTTTCTGTGGTGAATAGTGGTACAGAGGACCTCCACTCCCAGCCTCTCTGAACTCACACACACACACACACACACACACACACACACACACACACACACACACACATACACAGACGCAGGGTGATAAATACAGCTCTCTGAAATCCCACACAGTCTCAGACACTGAGGCAGTATAGAACAACAGAAGGTGGGGGCACTTCAGATGTTAAACATCAGATATGTGGCTCATTGTCTCAGTTCCTTTTAACAACATAAAGAGTTTCAGCATTGCCAGTCCAGCCGCTTTACTGTTATACCAACTCGCTGACTCAGTCCTGTTAGAGAAAGTCAATCCAGGCCGCAAAGAGAGAGAGCTGCAACTTTCTCATGTAAAACCACTGGATACTGTACACTCTGTGCATGTGTGCGCACATGCACACCCTGTACACATGGCTTAGCCTTTTCTGCCGAGTCAGTGCTGTTCTCCAGCATGTTATTGATTGTGCTGTGGCTTTGCCAGCCAAAGGCAGTTAAAAATACCCTGCCCAACCAAATGAGGTGCAATTTGTTTGTTTCTCTTCAAGCCTGTAAAGTGGAACCATGTGAAGCAAAGACTTATATCTCCTTAAGACTGTTTTCTTTCTTGTCTTTTTTGCAAATAATTGGAAATCTCGATATTCTAGTTACCACATTTCAAACATAATTACAAGCTGTGGGCATTGTTTGTTTTGTCTGATGTGGTCCCATGTCTTTTTTCTCTCTGGTATAAAAAGTCTAAACAAGCATTAGCAGTTTCTTTTTTCTCTTTCTTTGTCTTAATTTGCTTCAAAAAAAAAAGTTCTTTTATTAAGCTAGGCCAGAGAAAGTCCAACACAGCCTGAAAATCCAAATCACAGTTTTAGCATGTAGAGTGAATATGACTGACAGAGTGGAAGAATATGCAACTTTTCTCGTCCTCAGTGTTTACATTATTTCTAGTTGGAGTATGCAATAATTTCACTCACAAGGGGTCTTGTTGATCGTAAAGTGATATGAAGCTATTCCCAGGTCCATGTTTCCCAAACCAATATCAGTTGCTGTCCATGTTGGAGAAGAGGAGGTAGAAGGAGGAACTTAAGGATCTTGTCTTCATATAACATCGGCCTGGTGTTAGTTGCTAGGATTCATGTTCTATAAATGTAAACCAATAAGATTTCTTTAACTCTAAAAAAAACAACTCTAGATGTAAATCTACATGGTTCATCCTCCACTACATCCTTGATCTCACGTTGGACTGGTCCAGCTGAGGAGCTATAGACCAGTCTAGGTCTTTAATCCACTTTAACAGTGTCTCTATCACTGGTGTACAGAGTTGCAGACCATGTTGGGAGCAGAATCTGTTTTCTCTCTGTGTTCCAGTGCAGGAGAAGTGCTGGCTGCTCTGTGGACAACGCCCCTGGAGTCACAGTGTGGTGAGGTGGCCAGGATCAAACCCTGGAGAAGCCCCAGCCTGAAAACTATAATCATCAAAAACTATAATCACAGGCTGGGCTTGGAGTGAGTTATCTTCTCTCTGTCTCCCTTCCTCTGGAGTCTTTTCACCGTGAAGATGAACCGTTGCAGAAAACAAGCATATATTTTGGGTGGAGTATTTGGTGAAAGTTACACCACGCAGCCAATAGGTCACCATACCACTGTGTGCTTGATTAAAACAATAACAAAGCCTTCTGGTTTGTTTGCTACCTCTCTGAGTGGAGTGGAGAGGTCAAGTCTCGGCTGCCTCTCAGTCACTGAACTGCTTTAATTACCTAAAAGATTATGTGCAACCTTGAAAAAATATCTTTCTCTTGTTAACCTTCAGCAGCATATGAAAATATAAGAAAATATCTTTTAAAAGCATGGTACTGAATTAGCAGTTTCATAGCTAAATTATGTACTGTGCAGATGTATATGCAAATAAATTGGAATGAAAATTTGACATTATCCACCATCCAGGAGTGTATTCTTGGGTATGTGAAATATTTTAACTCCTTGAATAGCTGTTCAAACTCTCTGCTGTAATTAGTAGCTACTAAAACAAAGTCAAATTAATAATTATGTCGATATCTGTTGTGAGACTGTATCCGTTGTGTTTACAGTAGGTATGAACCCAGAAAATACTGCAAACAGGCACACAAGCACACACACAGTATGGGAACAAAGTCACGGAAGCCTGTTAAACCATGAGAAGGTGAAAATAATTTTCTCGGTATGAAGCTGTTTAGACCAAAACAGGCCACGAACCACAATAGAAAACAGAAGAGCAACCAAATGGACTCACAGGTAATCAACGGGGGCATGGGCGTTCACTAATCCTCGGTGGATTTGGAAAAGGTCTTGTGTTCCCAAGGTCTCCTGCGGGAAGCACTGTGGGAATATGAGGTCCCAGGGCTTCTGATGCAAGCATGTGGTCCACATTTCATTCAGCGTGAGAGCTGTGGGATGATGATGATGATGATGCAGTCAGGAAGAGGATGAGCTTCTCAAAGTCTGAGGTCATGGGTCTTGTGGAGTGGGGTGGCAAATCTCATACAGGTGAGGAGACTAAGTGGAGAGGTTTAGATGTCTCGACGTCTCATACTCAGCGTTAAATACCAATACGGATGGAGCCCTCTGTCCATATGCTGCATACATTTTGTCTGTATTTGTGCACATTTTCAGGAAGCTTACAGATGCAGACAAAGCGGGAGTACCACCAGAAATTGTGGATGGAGGTGTAGCCAACAGTTCATGCAAGATCGGTCTAAGAGTGAGAAACAAGGACGAAATTTCTCTCAGTAGTAATATTACAGAGGCAAATTCTACAGAAACACACACACCAAATCCAGCAAACAAACGTGAAGACTTGCTGGAACCAGAAATGACCCGGTTTGTAGGCGCCGTGCTTCATCTATGATTACAGCAAGCGTGTCTATTCTGCGGCTCAACACCAGGTAACACCAAGTAACACCATGCAATCTGCAGCTGTTTGGATAGACGCACTGTCACAGGGTGGTCGCTTCTTCTTTTCCAACTTGGAAGAAAAATGGTGGCTTGGTTATCAGTTTTATCGTTTCGAGCAAAACACTTTGCAACGATATGTTAAAATACGAAAACACTGAAAATGAGATTTATAGAGTTTTGCGCAATCTGTTGGACAGACTTGTACATAGTTGAACTCAAGTCAACTTGCAAATCCAGTCCTCCATCATGGTCCATAGCAATTTATGGATTATAACAATTTTAGTTCGTTGATGAGCACAAGAAAATGAGCAGTACAACTCAGATGACAAGAGAGAAGGACAAAAGAACAGTCTTAATCACTGAAGAGTAATTTCAGATGCCTCTTGAATGAAAAGTCTTTGTGCCATTGTGCTTTGCACGAGGGTTTGAGTAGGCAAAAAGTTTTCAAAGAGCTATTTACACTCTGAAAATACATGAGACGGTCTAACGTGATGGCACATTAGAGACAAAGACGTCTGCAGAATGAAATAGAGATTGTTAATAACACTGATTGTAAATTCTCAGCCATGCGCCCCCAGTTTAGCAATTGAGTGTGATTCATCCATGGATTATTGTGCAGAATTAAAGGTCTGCACACATTTTCTGATTTGGATTTTCTTACTTTTCTCCTACTTTGTGTCTTAGGGCTAAAATTAGAAGAGAAAGCAGAAAACGGTCAACTGCATCAAATGTGCTTTAGTTCAGGTTTGTAACATTACTATGTGGTTTTGTGCATGCATGCATAGGCATTGTCTGCATGCATGCTTTTCTGAATCTGTGTGTACATCTCGTGTTGCTTGAAACTATTTCCCTGCAGCCTCCATATACAAACGAAACAAGCAGCAGTGTCAGTCCTTCACATGGACCCCATTAATGCATCTCGACATGCAGCAACGTTCGATTGACAACAAACTACAAAATGAAATTCCTTTTGATTTACTTACAGTCATCAAGTCCACTCAGAAGCCAATAAAAAGGCAGGTTCACTGACATACACTTAATCCACACAGGTTACCAAGTGCAAAATACCCTCACTATCCAGGGACTGTACTGCACAGGGATCTTGGTCTTGGTGGTTGTACTAATCGGCTCCTATTGGCCTCCAGTAAAAAACAGTGGTAGCGGCCGGTTGCCAGTTTGGGCTCAATGTGTGGAACTGTATGAATATGAAAAGGGGCAGTGGGAAAGAGCGTGGAGCACTGTCGTCTTCTCCTGGTTCAAGAGAATTTTAAATAAAACCCCTCTCTGACAGAGTGATGGATGGCCTCGTGTCTTGGGCAACTAAAGACAGAGCTCAAGGGAGAACAAGGGAGAGGGGGGAAAAAAAAGGAAAGAAGTAGAGGAATGAGGGTGAGGGTTGAGGTGGGGGTGGTGGGCAGTCAACAGCCAAAAACACTTAGCTGTAAAAGGGATAATTTCTTTGTTTCTGCTTCATGCTGACTGCACTGCCTGGAAACACTGGAACCAGCACAGCACTTCACAAGGCTTTTAGAGACCCAGGAACATGACGCACTTTGGGACTGACAGATAGGCATCACTCTGCATGCTGTGTAGAGGAAGTGTGTGTGTGTGTGAGTGTGTGTGTGTCTGTCTCGCTTATGGTAAGGCCAGTGACAGGAACGCCTTTGCTTTCCAATATGTCCAACAAGTAAGAACACCTTAAAAATAGCTAAAAATTCACTCATACACACATAAGACTATTTCATATATCTTGTTAAAGGAACAGTTCACCCCCAAAAGGCAATTTAGTCATTATTTATTCAACTCCATGTCAGTGTCAACTCCACCAGTGTTTGTAGGACCATAAAACAAAGCCTGATCCTGTAGTTCTGTTCAATAGAGTCATTTTTTATATCTCCAAATTCAAAGTTTCATGAAATTTCATCATACAGCACATTTTTCTTTTTTAATCAATGAAAACGCAGGAAGACAGTGCACAAACAGTCCATGCCCCCTTGCTGCGGGAA
>OMLB01043148.1:6596-39236 GCA_900302555.1 Myripristis jacobus
GCTGTTAAGCAGAAATAAGGCAAGTAGCTGCAATTTAACATGTATGTATTCATCCCACACACACACACACACACACACACACACACACACACACACAGGCATGTCAGTGCAGTTGGCGAGGCAGACAAAGGGGTCTGGTTCAATAAGAAGCTCGGTTGCATGATGGACTTGTCAATATGTAAGCACCTGGCAGGCTGAGCTGGCTGAGGAAATGGAGACGTAAAATAGCTGCAACTAGCTCAGAGTAGCTCATGGCTCCACGTCCTTAATGAGGCAGTTTAGATGGGTCCCATGAAAGGGAACAATGTGCTTTGTATAAGATTTTTAGGAAATAATTGAGACCATTGTGGCGGTATGAATGTAGGCCTGTTTGATTGCATCCCTTTTGAGTGTTCAAAAGGTCATTGGCATTTTCCGAGTCCCATTATAGACAGTTATTTTAAGGTGATAGGCATCATAACCATTAGTTGTAAATAGCTGTCCTGTTGTTGTGTGGCTTTCCAAAAGAGATACCGCAAAGCCTCATTAGCTCGATATTGTCCATTGTGCTGTGGGATAGTTCAAAAAGTGTGTTGTTTTTATTGATTTGGGATTTATATCTAGACTGAGACATTCTATAGCCGTGCTATAGAATGGAGAGAGCACAGTGCTTGTACTCTCTTCATGACTGAACCCCATGCATAATTATAGGTATACTTTGAAAAACCTCAGTCATCAATATTTAAGAAAGGAGCACAGAATAAATGAAAGAATTAATGAATAAATAAATGAATGAATGAAAGAAATAATTGATTAATAGATTTTTTTTTTCTTTTTTTGACATTACAGGGTTTTTTTTCTACAAAGTACATCTCTCTTCACTGGAGATGTTTTCTGTCAAGTCCTTCATTTTCATGAAAATTATTTGTCCTTTTTTGTTAAAAGGAAGATTGGATTTGAGAAAATGTTATTTCTGTTAACATTTGATAGTTACATTTTCAAAGCTCGTGATCAAACATCTCAATGCTGCCATTATGGCTGTTTTTGTCACACAGGCGTTTTTGGGCACAACGCCCTTCCTCGGTGTGCTGTGACAATCAAACCAATCAGACGCTTTGCTTTATTGCCACAGCACTCTGAGGAAGGGCGTCTTGCCCGACACTTATTACACGAGGGCTGTCCTGAACTTTATTTCTCTTTCATAGTTTGAGGATTCAGCACCAAATATTCAAGGCATTTATGTGTGGGTTGAGCCCGTTTTTATGTGTTTATGTTTCTGTCATATGTTGGTATGCACCGAGTGTCGCTTTACTGTAGGCACTGAGTGTGTGACCTTCCCAGTGGCCCCTTGGTGTGTAAAGCTCTGTGAAGTAGAAGTGTTTCGTCTTTAGTGTTGTTCTTTAGCTCATGGCACAGAGAGGACTCACTGTGTTTCACTGAGGGCGAAGCTGCTCATGGGGAAAATAGCCCTCTGTGAAGCAGACAACACAAGGTGACATTTTGTCTCCCCCACACGTACACAAGCATGCACACTCTGCTCTCACACACGGTTCAGGCAGGTACCTTCCCTCATACATCCACGTGCGCAGATAAACAAGTCAGCACACACACGCGCGCTTTTGGATGGAATTTGCCAACCAAAGTGTAGTCATTTTCCACATAATGCCACATCTGCCGCCCCATCATCCGACAATGACATCTCACATTGCTCTCAGCAAAGTACAGTATAACTAGAGCTGTGTATCAGATACACACAAGCATGCAAATGTATAGGGCATAACCTTGTATCATTTGACAGTGAGCATTTTTCATGAATAGGTTAATACTGTAATCCTTCACCAGTTTATTGGCTCACATCACAATGGAAAACACCAGGGCATTTCGGCGCAGAGCCTTCATCAGAGCGTTTCAAATGCTCTGATGAAGCGCCGAAACGTGCACTGTGATGCGAGTCAATAAACTGGTGAAATGTGAGTATCTCGTCCTCCTTGACTTGATAAACTGGGATGTGCTGCCTTTTTACACTTTCTGAACACTGGATATTGGGTTTAGCACTCCACTAGAAATCACTCTGTCGAAGCGCAACCTTCCCCTCCAACTAGGTTAATAATCTTCTTAACAGTGACAGACTGCTCAGATAGTGCTTAAAGACCAGTGTTGTGGTTGTTACTGGAGAAAACTATTAAATTACACATTGCTCACTGTTGTTCTTCAAAGTAATGAATGAACTTTTGTATTCCCTCCCAAGAAAAGTAAGTAGTTTCTCTACTTAAATTAAAACTAAATCTATTAAATTACTTTGATGTCAAAGGCAGAAATGCTAGGCTTACTTGCATTCACTGGGATAAAACATATTGTAGAGTTAAGCCCATGTAATAACCACTGGTACACTAAATAATGATAGACACTAAATCTTTAAGGGGTTTTATTTGTTTTGTTTAATAAAAATAAAGCCTAGAGCATTAAAGTACAACTTTATGTGTGCTCTGCTGGTAATCCAGACATTTTCAACATGACCTGAAGACCGGACAAGGGTAATCTTTTGTAAGCTGTTACACCAGTGAAGGGGTGAAAAAAGCTGAAGAATGTACAGTAACACAAGTAATGGCCAATTTCTTAGACCAGTAACTATTGTGATTACAGAAATTTGAACACCGATGCCTTATGGACAACTAACGTGATTATAGTGAAGCATTACCCTCAACACTAATAAAGCACCATGGAGGACACATCATATTTAAACTACATATACACTCACACAGGCTCAGGAGTGATAGACATGACTCTCTAGCTGTCTGCAGGGTAGCTGTACAGAGCCATGCAGCTTAACTCTGACACTGGGCAAGAGTATTTGCATAGGATCAGAAGTTTTGCATATGGATTATGAAGGACAAAGAGACTCCGCTGATTGTGAGATGTTCTTCTCCTGCTGGGGGTATTTGCAAGTTTGACCTGTTCACTACTTTGTACACCTTTATTTCAGTCACTGTTGAGTGCCTTTGTGACATTCACTGCATTGTGTATTCACATGGTGATGGCTGTGATTTTGTTTTTTGGGTTGTTTTTTTTCTGTTATCAATCTCTGCCAGCAGTCATGCCCCAAAACACAAGAATACACAATTCATGCTTCCACAACCACAAATACAAGTAGATATTATAACTTTTACCCTCCGTCTCCAATTTCTGGTCCTGTTATTTCCAAACCCAGGAGCCTATGTCAAAATCAAGACAAGTGAAAGAGTGCAAGAGCCTCAATATTTCATGAAGCTATCAGCCTTCAAAGTTCAGAACAGGGCTCATGAAATGATGAAATATTCCAACTTAAAAATATCTCTTGGTACTGGTGTTCACGGTTTTGATCTCTGGTACCTTTTTTTCCTTCAAATTGAATGGAATGCCCAAAGCCATTTTCTAACCATCAGCCATCGGCTCTTTGAATAAACCGTCTTTGTCGGAAAATAGTGAGGTGTTACGACTGCCTGTGTTAATGTTCTGAAGGATATGCCATGCCACAGTGACACAAGGGCACGGTTTCTCCCTGTTAGAAGCTACCGACAAGCTGACTTCCATTGAATCTGTGGTGGTGTAGACTGAATTTCATACAGAATGAGTATGTGCAAGTGCAGTGTGAGTAACATCTATACATATACAAGTTTGAGAAGAGGTTGAGCCGCTGTAGAGAGACTGTATAAGCTGTCGTATTGAATAAAGCGAATTTGAATTAACTGAGTTGAACTCACTGTCAGGTCGCAAGCAATCTCCCATTGTAGAAATACTTGTTTTCAGTCAGAAAACCCCAATGGTCCAAAATAAATAGCTCCAGTAAAATTAAAATATACATAAACTGACATCTTGATTCTAACAAAAGGATAGAAGGTCCCTTGCATAATTTCTCGCTGCATTCTCCACTCGTGTCTCTCTGACTGCGGTAGAGTCCACAGTGTTTTTCTGTGGGCAGTGTCTGAACGTGGCTCCTGCAGAGGGGGCGTGTGCAGTGATGAGACCAGCCTGAGCTGTAGCTACAGAGGCCTGCTGTTTGGCCTCGGGCCACCTTTCATGTCCTGTCAGCTCAAGTTTCTAAGACCACTCCCAGTGATGTGTCATATCCTTGGAAATCTTTGTCCAGCTAGCAGCACTGATTAAGAATTAAAAAAAGAAAAAAAAAAAGAAAAACTGAAGTCTTCCTAACTTGAGACATAACTCAAAAGGTTGACGGTGTGGAGTAAGGGTCATTAAGTTCAGAGATGGGTTAGGGGCTAGTGACACACTCAAAATTACCTGGCAAAATTATTATGTGTATAATTTTACAATTTGTCCCATCCTCAGTGTCACTGTTTCCCTGTTGGTTTTACATTAGGTGGGAATGAATGTCTATTTTTACTTAAATTTCACTTCATATCCCTGATTTTCTTTCTCATCTAGCTCATTGTCATCATCATCATCATCATCATCATCATCATCATCATCATCTCACCATCACTGCTGGCATCATGATCACTATTCAAAAGACTAGTAATCTGTATAATTACCATCATCTTCATCATTGTGACTGTCATGACATCATCACCATCATCATCGTGCTCTCCGGCCACCACCTGCACCATTACGGGTAAAGTATACATTGCTCAGACACAGTGAGGCTAAAAGCAGCTCTCTGCAGCATTTTGAGGGGTGGAGATTGAATAGAGAGTTCTGATAGCATGCTAATGGCCTACACTTGTTGCCTTGGTGACTAGCTCAGATGTTGGCATGGACTTTGGCCTGTCAGTGTCAAGCCGCAAACTGAGCCACATTGTGTCAGATAGGATGATTAGTTTAGTCACAGTTTAGCTCCTGTGTGACTCCATTGCTTGATAATTGATTGTCCAATTATGTGAGTGCTAGGTTTGTTGATGAGAAATTCGGTACACACACACACACACACGCACACACACACACACACACACACACACACACACACATACATACACGTTATTATTTTTGTCTCAGCAACAAGCCTGTGCTGCAGTTTGTTCCTCACCATGTTCTCTCTTTTCTCCCTGCTTCTCTTTGTCTCTATCTATCTATCCATCAATCTATCTGTCTGTCTTTCTGTCTCTATCCTCTCTGCTTTTTTCTTGCCCTCTTAGCTGGCGACTTGGGATTCCACTCGTGGTTTGAATGGTAGCCTAAAGGAAAGTCGGATCGAGAGTGGTATGCAAGGAGTGACGCTCAAGATTGTAACACTACTGGTAAGTTGTGAAAGTGTGCTGCATCTATTAACATCTGACCTGAGTGGGCAAATATCTGAGCAAGGAACAACTAAGTACACTTGAGGCAATTATTCTTAAATCACCAATATTTGTGAGATTGCTCCATGCGCCAAATATTTCAGAGTTTCTGTTTCGGTTTGGAGAGCTAAACCAAACATGTAACTACACAAAAGCCCCTCCAATAAAAGTTTGTGCATTTTAGTTTACACAAAAAATAAAGAAATATTTTTAATGTGTGTCTGCTGAACATCCAGGCTTAAGATGCAATCCCTCTGCTGCTAGCTTCGATGAGCTCTTAGAAAATCTGCAGGCCAGGCTTATCACAGGTGAATGGAGAGCTGATAAAGGGCAATACACGATCCTGAAGCACTGGACCTATCCTAATCCACTTTACACTGCTCGGTCAGTCGCTGGCCTTTTTCTCTGTGGGAAAAGGGATTTGTTAGGTCCTCTTCTCCATCTTACACTGTGAATCTACAGCATCAGAGAGCCATTAAATTCAACCCCTCTATGCAGCAGCTTATCCACAACTTCACTACTTCTAGATGCTACAGTCTCTTTCCTCCTCCATCGGTCTTTCTCCCCCTGCCCCCCTCTCTCTTTCTCCATGCCTCCTCCTCTTCACACATGATTTACCAGCACCGTATTTATTCACATAAGTTCTCCTCAGCTCTCTCTCAGCAGTGTCGTTTAATCAAGTCATTTTCCTGAGCCCACTTCAACACTCTTCCCCCCCTCTCTTTCTCGCCCCCTCTCTCTCTCCCATCTTCTTTAGCGCTCTTTCGCTTACCCTCTTCCTCCACCTCCGCCTTCTCCCCCTTCTCCACCCATTTAATTCCACCCTGACACTTCCAACCCATAAAGAAGAACCATGGTTAGGTGCAATAAATTCAGAATGGCAATTTCTGGCTGATGAAGCATCACCAGTCGCCATGCTGCCATGTGTTACAGGTCAACAGTCGCCCAGGAAACTCTTTTTATTATGATGAAGTTTAACTTAGACCACCTCAGACACTCTTCATAAAGGTGTCACCCCAAAGCATTAAAGATGACTGAATGCATCCTCGCCATGGCTGCCGATCTGGTTCCCAAAGTGAATGTGGAGCATCTTGACAAATCACATGTCTGTGATTAAGTACACATACTGTCCAATCTAGTCTCTTCGAGGGTTTGAGGATAAATGTTAGGCTTTAAGCCCAAATGCACACATATTCTCATTGCTCAGCATTATCATCGTGAGTAATGAATTTCCCCAAAACTCCCTTAACCCCGGTACTCTATATTCATGTGAACAGGAGGAGCCTTTTGTTATGGTGGCAGAGAACATTTTGGGTCAACCTAAGAGGTACAAGGGTTTCTCCATTGACGTCCTGGATGCCCTGGCCAAGATCCTGGGCTTCAAGTATGACATCTACCAAGTCGGAGACGGCAAGTATGGCTCAGCCCTCCCTAATGGATCCTGGAATGGCATGATCGGAGAGCTCATTGGCAAGGTTAGTCTTTCGATTCCGGTCAAGTGATGTTCAGACTTCAGTCCAAATAAATTTCTGGGACTCAGGCCACTTTTTCCAGTTTATAACTCTAAGCTCAATTGTAAAGCTCAGCTAAAAAAAAAATAAAATAAATAAAAAACCTTTGTATGCATCCAAAGAATCAATCACCAACTGTCCGTGAGCTCCAAGTTCAAGATCATTTATTTCTACAGCCGTGCATCACAAGCAAGCCTCAAAAGTAAAGTGTGAGCTTACTTCTAACTCCAGTCTAGGTATGACATCAGACATAAATGGTTTTCTTATTTCCAGCTTTCGGGAAAATTTAACAGATTAGGCTGTTGTGGGTCATAACAATAATAATGTGAAGTGAACACATTTTAATTGTCGGTAAAGGCTGTGCTCCTTGAAATTGATGCTAAAATGAATGGCATAAAAATATTACTCGTTATTAGAAGGCTTCTTCATTCTCTTAATTCATGCCTCTGAAGTCCTGTAAATTGCCGTGTGGAGAATATGAGAAATTTTATTGTGAAGCCTAGTGTGAGCTATCACAGCTGTCAGCCCAACAATCTTGCACCATTGTTTGTCAGAGGGAACCCAATTACTCACACCACAACATTGCCTCTGATTGTGGTCCAGAGTGAATATTGTTATGTTTAACTTAACAATACTGACTTGATTACTTTCATCAGGCTCAACATGCCCACAGATATGCAAGTGAGAGTGTTGATTTATGTTTGGATGGATAGGTAGCTTAAAGCTGCCTTATGCTTACCTGTTGAATAGATTGTTAGAGAGATGTAAGGGAGAAGCTGGATGGGACCTGACAAGAGTGTTAAAATTACAAATGACGCACATGTATAATTCATAGTTCATTTTGACACATACACATCTAACAAATCTATGATATCACCCATATGGCACAATAATGTAAATGGTCCATGATGTTTCTGAATTACATATGCTCTAAATCACAGCGCAGTGAGGATATAGTAAAGACTTAATTTCAAGATTAAAAACCAATTATATCATGTCAGTCAACTGCATTAGATTCATCCTCAATATAAATCCACATATATAAGACTCAAATACACTGAATGTTATTTCCAGAGGAAATCAAAGAGGATGTCACACATGGGGATGAAATAAGAACATATGACTCTCTACCCACAGCGAGCCGACCTGGCCATATCAGCCATCACCATCACCCCGGAGCGAGAGAGCGTGGTGGATTTCAGCAAGCGCTATCTGGACTACTCGGTTGGAATCCTGATGCGCAAGTCAGAGGAGAAGATCAACATTTTCTCCTTGCTAGCGCCATTTGACTTGGCAGTATGGGCGTGCATTGCCGCTGCCATCCCTGTGGTGGGCATCATGATCTTCCTGCTCAGGCGCATCCAGGCAGTGCGTTCCCAGAACAACACAGGAGGCCACCCGCCAGCCTCGGTCTCCACGTCGCTCCAGAGTGCCATCTGGATCGTCTATGGTGCCTTTGTGCAGCAAGGTGGGTGGAGGACAGCGGCTACCATTCATGTGCCACTGACAGCCAGGATTACATAGGATTTCATTTGAATGAAACTAAACCAAATTATTTCACTTAATCCCTTTTCTAGTTGAAAAAATGCAGAATCAGTGTCTGGCTTCCATGAGAACATTTCCACTTGGCCTTCGATGGCATGTAATTGAACACCACTAGTATAAAGGATCAGGCAAAGTAGCAGTCTAGTTTTTAATTGCAAAAACAACAGAATTAATCAATCATAAACACTATCCAAGCACACTGATATGCTCGGAAATGATTTTGTCACAAAGTGAAATAGCAGTAATACCAGTAATTTTGTATGATTCAATGATGCACTTATACTCTAAGAACCTGGAGTACCTGATGGAGTGCAGACTTTGCTTTGTAAATGATAAAACCCTCAATCAAAGTGCAACAATAGACTACAAGGAATTCCATTGCAACATTTTATATAGAATTATTACAGTCTCCTATAGATGGAAGCTTTGATGCAAGGTGAACTATTTATTGGTAAACACCGGAAAAAAAAATTTTACACTGTATGTGAAGTCCATGTCTACAAGGTACAATAAGCATGTTCATACACAAAATGAACATGAACAATGTCATGTACAGTGCAGCCCGAGTTTCTTCTTCCAGCTTGTCAGTGGTATTGTAAAGCATCATGCTCTATAATATAATATGGCAGCTACTTGTAATACATAGTAAAGACCATTATACAGTGTCATGCATAATCATAACCATTCATAATGGTACAACATTTATAATCTAGTATGCCCTACAGATGCAGCATAGTAAATACAGTAATGAACATGCTTATAGTGCATTATAGACATGACCTTCACAGAGAGTGTTGGTGAAAAAGTATATTTAAATTTCGGAAGGTGGGTCAAGACAGTTGTAAAAACTATATTTTCAGTTTACCACCAAACTGTCAAAGTAGTTTTATATGTTTTTTACAAAATTGTTTTTTAATAAGACAGAAATGTGCTTCTGCAATTTCTTGTAGAGCATTAGACCACAGATGTACAGTAATCTGTGGCTATAAAAATAACGCCATGTTGTGAAAGTGCAATTTATGAGTCGCCCATTAAGCTGACATACAGACATGCTAATGGAGGATAAAATTAAAACAAGTCCAAGCAGTGGAAACACCTTTATGGTTGTCAATATAAATGCTACACAGATGCAGCTCAAGGATACAGTTTGAGGCACAATGCCCACGCCAGCATTTTCTAAAGGTGCCCTTGTCAAGGGGATTGTCCCACCTTTGGGTCTGGTGGAGATCCAGGCCTCTCCAATTTGGATAAATGACTACTTCAGCAACTGATGTTAAAGACTGCTCTGCATTTATCAAAGTCTGGCCCACTGCCCATGAGCCTTTTTAAACCCAGCGCCCACTATATTTCAGGAAAAGCTGAATTCTCTGTCTCTTCCTTTTTTTTTTTTTCATCTGTTTTCTGGCTCAAGTTCCACCATTGGCACCTCTTGTTTGACTCAAGGGCATGGCATTTTTTTTTCATGGGATGACGTAAGTCACTTTGATATGGATCTGACTGCTGATGTTTAGTGCGGCATTGTCAGAGGGCGTAATCTTGGCAGACGTATTCCCCCAATGATTTCGTAATGATATTCCGACTGTTGGCTGTGCTTAGCTGTGAGGTCAGTGCAGATGAAACTGACTGCCCACAGATGTACTTTCTTCGCACACTGGTTATTTTGAATGGGGATTGCCCCTCTTTGGTTCCATGAGGTTGCTGGAGAAAAGTAAAATGGATTTTAATTCGCCGCCTTCTATTTTAGGACTTAATTTGAATTTGTCCATGAAACTGGGCGAAAGAAATATTTTCATTCACATACAAGGATGACAATGACAGTGACAGCGGTCCAGACTTTTGCAGGAGGGTGTAAGGTCAACATTCAGCAAAGTTTCATGATGCACAATTCACATCCAATAACCTTAGCAAATCAGTCAGAGTCATATGTTATAAAAAGTGACTGAAGTTGAAGTGCTATACAACCGACAAGGCTTTCATTTTTTCCCCAAGCTGTCCTAAGGGTGCAGCTGTGTTGATTGTGACACTTTTAGACAAATATGTTTTCATTATTTTTCACACTCCTGAATCTTTCAGATGACATTTCTTTGGCTGTAGTCTTTAAAATTAAAATGTATGCTGACATTTTCCCCATCCACACGCTGATTTTGGACATTTGGAGAGAAAAGTCAGGGAGAAACAGGAGTCAGTGTGACAGAGGAGCAGTGAAGATGGAGAAGCTAATGTCACGAACTGATCTTTTGCCCTCAGAGGGAACAGGGAAGGCAAGGGATAAAAGATGTAATGGCAAGAGAGTTAACACCTAAAAGCTCCAAAAATAAACCACAACAGAGCTGCAACAGACTTATATTACATGTCTACAATTTGAGTTTCATTTGAATTTACAGGAAGTCACACTTCTTATTTAGGTGCATATGATTAAGTAATACACACAAATATACCAATCACTAATGAGGAGATGTAAAACAAAGAGAAGGAGATGAAATAGAGAGAGATTTTCAAGCTCTGAGATAACACATCACCTAGATATCCCGAATACGTCGCATATTCATTGTAGTATATGTGAAACTGTGCATATGGAGCACCAGAGAAAATGATTTACCACACAGTCATGGATGATTTGGGTGTCTATTTTCTCATCGCTTAATGGTTAAGCTGGCCAGTAGCCCAAAAACTGTATTCCTTTAATAGGATTACATTGGCATATTATTCTGTGACACTCATCCTAGATTAATGATAGGCCATAGTTTTGGGTGAGAATTAATATAAGGCTATATAGTATATAATGGTGCTGGTGATTTCTGTCTGATTGTGTCTGAATGCATAGCTAAATCGATATTTCTGTCTGTCTGTGTGTTTTCACCCGCACCGCTCCACAGGAAGTGACTCAGTCCTCGGATCAGTGGCCCTGCGAATCGTCATGGGCAGCTGGTGGCTCTTCACCCTCATCGTGTGCTCCTCCTACACAGCCAACCTGGCCGCTTACCTCACCGTGTCGCGGATGGACAACGCTGTGCGGTAAGACACCGTCACCCTCAATCAATATTTCCAATAATTTATCGGGCTCTTATACCTGAGAAAGGGTATTCTTTGCCAAATGTTGTATGGTATATTAAAGTTCATAAAAAACAGTGAATCGACTCTCATTCACTAAAGCAACAAAGGCAACTCCCTACTCAATTGTACCTTTCATTCTAGCTCATGGACAATGTTGGCCTAAAACCTGTAAACATTACAAACCTTAAGCAACATACAGTAAGCACCGATATCAGTTAATGCAAGCTTTGTCTGCCAACCTTGAACCATCACCTTTTTTTTTTTTAGACTTGCTTATTCATTTATTAAGGTGCTTTACCTCTAGGACAATCTCATAGGCTTCCTTTGTGCTACATAGTACCGAGCCTTTTCAAAACGGTAGTAAGTATTCTGTACAACCAAGGTTGACATGTGTAGGTAGCTGTGTTATTTTATCTGCAGAGACAAGTGCAGTAGTACAGGCTGAAGGCTCATCTATGTGCATCTCTCCTCAGTTTTGCACTTTGGACTGCTTTTCTGTAATTTCTAACCCACTGCCTAACAAGAAGGCTGTCCTCGGTCCAAATGTTATTTGTCAGTAAATCCAATTTGGTACACTCTCTGTCCCCAAAGAACCAGCAGAAAGGTATTTGATTGCATTGGGTCTGTCTACTGTTGAACAAATAGCCACATGTGGACATGTGAGGAGAGGGAGGGAATGCTAAGCAGTGCCCAAGTCACCTGTTAAGGGACTGTGTGTGTGTGTGTGTGTGTGTGTGTGCCTGGGAGGGGTGTTATTTTTGTGGGTGTTTGTGGGTGTACCTGCCCAAATGGACAAGTGTGTACTTTATACTGAATGTGGTGTACATTGGACCTAAGTCGGCATGAGTAAATGTGTTTGAATTTGCAATTATAAGGACAGATATCTTTTTTTTTTTTTTTTTTTAGATCATTTTAGTGCAGTTTAATGCCTCTTCAAATCTCAGGGGCAAATGACTGCAATCACACTGATTGAGGTGGGGGTTAAAGACACTGAAGTCAGATCGTGAGAACAAACAGTAAGGACACATACTGTACTTATCCTTCTATGTCGACTTAATCAATTGTAACTTAAGTAGCATGTCTGGGATTCATTTGTTGGTAACTGGCGTTCATCAGGTTGAATGGATGAATGGAGCAAGAAAAATACAAGTTTTAAAGGTCCCACCTAATATAAAAAAGAAAATGTTTAGAAGTTGAGGACACTTTCAAGGTAATAGACTCCGCTGTTAATGTCCCCAGGCACCCACACAGATGTTTTCAGTTAAGTTGGCTGATTAGCCAGCATCAGACAACAGAAGTGACTGTCAGGGTGTAAACAGACCATGCTTGATTGACATTTCACTGACTCTCCTATGATAGATTTGTTGCACCCAATAGGGTTAATCCAATTTAGTCCCCCTTACAAAAAATGTTTTTTTTTTTAAATTTTTTATAAAAAAAGCACACGAATTGCAGCTAGCACAAATGTGGCAGCTCTGGTGGAATTAATCATTAAAATACTATGTAAAATAGCACCTCTGATATGTATTTCTATATGCATTATGTCAGAGACATTCATACCCTACTACAGGCAAGCATGAATACATTAAGAAAATGTTTTTCTAGCTAGCTAAATCTACTACTTTAAATAACTACATTAGAGATAACTTGATAACCTGAAGGACATCGTTGATAAAACAGTAAGTGCTGGCTGAATGTCATTGAAATACATGTAACAAACTGAGAACAGGCACCCAGGAATATTTCTGATGATGTGCTTTGGTGACACAAATATCTGGTCTTGATCGACCATTTAAAAAGAGAAACCTTGAAATCCTTCATAGTGCAGTGCTACCAAGGACGCATCCTTCTTCAGCTGCAGCCTAGGCTTTGAGAAGCGGCCAATTGTGTTGACCTTGGTCAAAGCTGACCTCATCTTAGACCAAACACTGCTCCACCCAACACCAATCTGAGTAAAAGTTTAATCAGCAAACATAACTGGGACTTGAATCGAACCTGAAGCCTCCCCATTACGTAACGTTTGGTTCTTTTTTTATCAATAGTGAAAAAAACAAAAGACTTTGAACAGGACCTGGTAACCTTGTTCCCAAACTTTCTCTTGCATAGAGAGGAGAAAAGCCTGGAGGAAGGTCTCCAATTATTGTGGAAAAATGTGCGGGAGCCACCCACCATGCTGTCATTTTGTTGTGCATCAGAATTTGAACAAGATTGCACAACTTGTTAATCATCGATCATCAACTGCACCGGACTTATACAAGCCTCTTCCAGAGGATGATTGCATATTGCCTCCAGGAGCTCCATATTTCGCCAACCCCTCATTTTTTAGCTTCACGCTTTCTCATGAGGAAATATATTCTGCAGGGCAAGTGGAAGCAAAGCAGGAACAGAAACCCCAGATTTTTTTCCATCCAGTAAAGCCAGAAGTCCAAAGAAATAGGAAAGCTTCATCAAAGCTGTCATTGAGAGTGTCTGATCAACCACACTTATCATATCCCCTAGTATTATTATCTCCTTTAAATGCATATGCATACAGGAGGGAAACATTGCGTCGGCATGAAATATGCATTTCAGATGATGGACAAACTGGGTTTCCAGGCTGTTGCACCTGTTGCAACAGGGCAGAATGTACCTGGAAAGATGCGCAAAAGGCTTTTTAAATCTGGTTCTGCAAGAACAATCTATTGATTTCATTGACACGTCTGTATGACTTTGAGTCTTTCAGATATCACATGAATCAATATTAATTTAAACAAACAGGCTGCAGTGGCTATAACTGTTGTCTGTTACACTTGAATATCCAGAAATGCACTCTGCAGTTGCTGTGGTGGGTTAGTGCTAAATCTTCTTATCCACATCAGGACGTAATATTTACCAAGCTGGACACGGCCATTGCCAAGCAACCATAAAGAATCGTAGCGCCTCATTACGAGCTCCTTTGATTCATACAAGACCTTAGCGAACACTACAAATAAAAGATTACTTGGGACTGGAAGGCTGATTGGTCTGCGTGTGTGAATGTGTGTATGTGTGTGTCGTGTTTGGGGAATAAGTGTGGCCTAGGCGTGTTTGTCTTTGAGAAAGAGAACGGAAGAGGGAAGTGTAGTATATGTGTGAGTGGTCGTGGGTGTGCATGCAGCCCTTCTTTCAATCTTCAGCCATTATGGCTAATGAACAGAGGGCTAAGGGTTTGACCTCTCTGTATTGATCTGGAGTCCTCAAAGGGTAGGTTGCAGTGCTAACGAAAAGAAAAGGAGGGCAAGTGACACAGAGAGACAGAGAGAGAGAGAGAGAGAGAGAGAGAGAGAGAGATGTGAAGGAGATGATGATGATTATCCCTTCCTACTTCAAATAGGGTTGGTACTGTAAATAAGCCAATATCCTGTCTTACTGGTAACTGGTAAAAAGGGACATCACGTACTATCTTTGACATTTTTCTGAGGCCGCACTATATCTTATATATGACTATATTATATTTGGAAGTGTCCAATGTCAAAGGTTTAATCAGCAATATTTGTATTTCCAAGATAAAGGTTGAAATGGAGCCTGTCGCTGAGCTGAGGCTTGCAATAGATATCACAGTTGTCCAGTTGTTGTTTTAGTTCTCCTGGTTGCCAGTAAATGTTATTAAACAGTTCAAATTACTGATTGAATGTTTAATATTCAGCTTAGTATCAGCTCATCACGTTTCACAGGTACATCAATGTAGATCCTGAAAGGCAGAATGGGTAGGATTTGTCGACTGCGGTTTGTAAACACAACATTCAAAGCTGGCGCTCGTGGTTCGTTACTTAGGACAACAACAAAATGAAAAGACAGCCCAAAATGTGAAACATTCAGTCACCATTCTGGGAAAAAAACATTTGGCCCTCCAGCACCTACCTATCCAACAGAAAACAGGCCAACAACGCACTGCTCTTTATCCTCATCCTTTCCTTCAGTGCTCGCCAGCAGGTGAAAGCCAACAGGCTTTGTCCGCTTGGTGTATCGCCTCGCTATATTTCCCTTTTCTGCGTCCGCGATTTTTGTAGCTTCCTATTGGACGTCATGCTATCGATCTGGCACTGCGCGCTGTTATTGGCTGGAAGCTACACACCCACTGCCCAAAGGCAGACGCCCAGAACAGTCCTGAGCTCAGCAAAACTATCCAGGCAGAGGGCAAGGTCTCTGCAGACACACACACCAACACACACTTCCACTGGGTCATAAGTGATGACTGAGAGGGATTATTTTTGTAAGGGAAGATCCTACTCATTCTGCCTTTAACATCATATCAACCTGTCCAATGTAAATACTCAACTTGATATCACCTGACTATCAGCTGACTTTACTTAGTATCAAATCGGTTTTGATTAGGTCGATACAGAGTTGATACTAAATTGCATATTGGCATCGGACTGTCCAAATAAAGCGATACCTTTTCTAAAACGTGGCTCATATGCAGTAAAACTAAATCTCTAACCAAATCAAACCCACCAAAATGTGCTTTCTGTTAATCAGACAGCAGACTTGGGCACTGACCTTTCAGCCCATGGCTTTCAACAAAACATGGACTGAAACGTCTGTGTCCCGTGTCTGTTTTGTGCTCGTTAGGAAACACGTTTACAGTGATTTGTTTGTAGGCTGTTACATCAATTAAATCAGAACATTTCACACTGGAATCCAGCGGAGTTACTGGCTCGTAGTTCCATCCCATCGAATGAGCCGGAAGCCATGAAATACCTAATCAATTGTTTCTCTCACTCACTTGCCTTTTAATGTTTTTTTTTTTCTTTTCGTACAACCATACCAGATAGACTGCTAATTAAATGGCTGAATTAGCCTGGTGTTGTTACCTTGAGATGAGCTATTCGATTTTCTCACCATTTAGGTAATTGGATAGAAGACAATCTTAGCTATGTACACATTCCAGTTTCACTCCAGCATGTTGATTTACCGATGAAATGTAGCAAAGGCAAAGACCAACATGTCAGACATACCAGCCTAACTCCAGTCAAGGAATTAGATAATTTTCTTGGCAGATTGCGGTTCAAATTACATTGGAAGCAAACTCTAATTAGAGGCATATTGCCATTTAGCAAAAACATTGTTGTACAAAACTGGCAATTATCTCTACAGCAACGAAGGCATACAACATACAGCCTCAAGGAGCCCACACTGTTTGCCACCCACATACAGTGCATAACATCAGCATATGTTAAATCCACGTCCTGCAGGAACTGTGTTACACTCCTAATCTGCCTCTGGTAGAAAAGGCGGCAATTTGGGAAAGTTTATCTGGGTTCACCAACATAATCAGAACAGTTTGTGTGCCTGTTGTTAATTATGGCAGCTACCAGCACTGCAGGTTAATCTCATATAATCCAGCAGTTAACTGGCCAAGATCCCTCATCCCTCATGCCATGACCCCTTGGTGCATATTTATGCGATTTTGCTGACAGGGCATTGATTGGTTTGCTACTTGTCTTGTATTTGAAATGACTTGAATCATGACGTATCTTTAGTTTTTCTAGTGGGCTACAAATATGGGGGCACGGCTATACAGTAGATTGCACTATATCTGTCCATTAAATGTAATTTCTCCACTTGCTGAGTTTGACGAAACCTGGAGGGAAGATGCATACTTCATACTGGGTTCAAAAACATCACATTTTTATGCTTGATGGAGGCGCTCTAATTAAAAGCCACATTTTAAAGCGCCCTAACTGCTACACCTCCACCTCTGAATCTGATGAAACATAGAGGGAATGAGGCATCTTGGAGTTGAAGGAGCATCTGTTTCATACATGTTTACTTGTTAAGGTGTGAACTCTCGCTCTATGCCATTCTCACAGTTCTCACTTTATGCAACAGCTATTTAGGAATTTTACAGGTTAACATTTTTACAGGTTAACATATTGCAAGCAGTAGCAACTTTGCTCGGAGAAAACACTGACAATCAATTATGTATGCATGCTAAAAATAAGCCCACGTTGTAATATCATTGCTGCTATATAACAGAATATTTGTAACATGCTATGCTCTTAAATTGAAATCATGTAGAAATTAATGGACAAGGTATTCCATAGTGTGTTTTTCTCATTAATGTCTTCTAGCTTTAATTTCCGCAATACATAAACTTCCTGCTCTTAGTCATGGCAGCTCTCCAGCTGAGACATAATGAAAGGAAAATGATTCTCACGGTTGTGTGTCTTTTCCAATCACCATTTTTTTTTTTCAAGCTCATAAACTAACTTATTGCCTGTGCATCTCTGACTCCAGGTCTTTCCAGGACCTGTCCAAGCAGGTGGACCTGGTGTACGGAACGGTGCGGGACTCGGCTGTGTACGAATATTTCCGAGCCAAAGGCACCAACCCGCTGGAGCAGGACAGCACCTTCGCTGAGCTCTGGAGGACCATCAACAAGAACAACGGCCATGAGAACTCCGTCTCCAGCCCATCAGAGGGCATCAAGAAGGTGACTGCTTCTTTGGCCTGTGTGTTCACACACAAAAAATGTTGGCCAAACGCTACCTGAGCACACTTACACACAAGGTTGAATTTATAATCAGTCATGTGTGCTTTTACCTAGTGGTCCAGTATAACGTTGATTTTGTCTTAGGATCAGGCACATGAGGGGTCATAACATCTTCTAAAGTAATCCATTAAATGCAGTGCAAATACTGCACTTGGTCATTGTTATGTTTTTGGTTTGGTGAAGGGTCGACAAGCTGAAATTAAATTAAATTAAATTAAATTAAACATTAAAAAAATATCTATGCACTTAAACATCATTTGGTACTTTTCTGAGAAAAGCTATGCAATAATAAATTTCAAATTTATCAAATTAGCTGTGGCTTAAGTTGTGTGAAGTGTTTGACAAAGTGTTTAATTTGACACACTGAAGAAAAAGGTATTGCAAGGTATTGGTTTAGCTGTTCTGATTTAGCAGCAGTCAACAACAGAGATACATTAACTTGATTTCCACGAATTATCAGTGCTTGTAAGTAAATACTTTTCCAGACAAAAGTGGAAACAAAATGCTGAGAAGTCCATCCTTGATTTTAATTAAGTGTCACTTTAACAGAGTCAGAACCAGTTAGGAACAAACTGATGTTCACAGAGAAATAATAACTGGTCCTGATTTATTGAGGTGTGGGAGTTTTAATCTATTGAATTGTGGGGTTTATTTAATTGTTCTTGATTAACACAAATTCAGGGTGCTACTGGAATGAATATTTTATGTATTCTCTCTCTCTCTCTCTCTTTTTCTCTCTCACACACACACACACCTATACAGATATGCACACCGGTATGTTCACAATGCAGGCGGAGGCATCACTTATAATTAAAGCAATTTGGCACTGAGCTGTCTATAAACATACACACTTGCCATGAAACTGTCTTATTATCTGAGCAGCTAATTGCATGTTGTTGCATGCCGTCAGGCTACATGCACAGATATGTGCGTCAAAGGAAAACAGCTCTTCTCAGTTTTTACTCCCAACTGTAGTGAGAGGCCATTTAATTCACAAATGAAAATAGTTCATGGTGGTGCTCATATCCAGTGAACCACCAAAATATACTACTGCATGTTACTCTGACTTTATCCTGAACACTCGTTTGTGGGAATGTGCGGATTTGGACTATGCATGCTTGTTAAACTTTTTTTTTTCTCTCTCAGTTTTAGTATTCATTCATTCATTCGTTTATTAAGGGGTGGTGAACTTCAGGACCAAGCAGTCCAAATTATATATGACACAAAAAGGCCGTTCACCGTTTTATTCACTGACAGCGCAGAATTATTTTGGAAGAACTAGCAAGTAGGAACACCCCAGGGACGAAGGTGCCATGCCATTGGCCCAACAGCTCATTATTCCCCAACCCCAATTAAGAAAATGTTGCTTAGTTTCAGTTGTACTGAAAACCTCAGCCACTTCTGTGAAAAGTTCCTGTCAATCTGCATGGATTTTTGTCATTCCTCATTCTGTGCGTAAGTGTTTGACATAGGCTAGTGGTTTTTAGCCTAACTGGCAGTGAGCCTTGTGAATAAAGTCACATAGAACTGACACTGTAGCATGTCCCTCCTCAGCAGTTCAATATGAAACAGCATGCTGAGACTGAACATTTCATGGAGAGGGAGTGTTCAAAGTAGGCAGATTGGGCAATAACCCAGGCAGTGAAGCCCATCTCATACTCAGTGTGGTTGGTGAAGCAATTGACTCTGAAAACCTTTTCACAAAATGCAGCATGCACAGTCACGAATTCCATAAAATGAATAAATTTCAGCACCGGGACACCACCACTGGGTCTTAGTAAAAAGGAAACAGGATTTTCAGAGGTGAGCTCCCATGAACTACCATACCATGCTGTCACTCGTGTTTTTTTTGTTTGTTTGTTTGTTTGTTTTTTTTAAGTCGCGAAGCTGCAGGTTTTTTCAAGAGACAAGCTACTCATTGACATTGTCTAGGGCTTTGATCACTGTAACAGTTTGTGAGACACTCACCTAAACTTTGATTGAGTCCACAAAACTCCAGGGGTAAGCAGGAATTAAAGTAGGTAGGAAAAAAAAAAACATAATTTGTCCACGCTTACAGGCTCAGTACAAAAAACAATTGATAGCACAGAGAAAAAACAATTCTGGGCAATCCATTATGCACAAATTCTTATAATGCATGCCTGGTTTCCCGAGTGTAAATTGTTAATCCCTGCCAACAACAATTAACCAGACAAATAGAGAGAAAATTGAAATAGTGGTTTGGAAAAGTTATGTGCCTAATACTAGGGCTGAGCAATATGGACAAAATCAAATATCACGATATATTTGACCAAAAACCTCAATATCAATATTGTGACGATAATATAGGAATACTGGTGCTTTGATAAGATGTTTGAACACAACCTTAGCTACTACAACACGACACAGCTTCAAACATCTGTGATGGTGCAGAATGACCATGTATTCCATACAGTAGCTGCTAAAATTACAGTAATTTTCCATCCCATAGGTTACAGGGTTGTTGTCTTTTGTCCATTCACTGGCAGTGTACTATCATATGGAGAGTTGCCAAACAAGGTGGAAAAGTAATTTTTTTGATTTCATTCTGATTCTAACATGATATGTTTGGATAGTTATGTCAGTGTCTATGCAAATGTTGATGTACATGTTTTTGCTTGTCCATATGTAGCAGAAAATGATCCATGCTCTCCCATGAGTGAATCCAAACGGTTGTCCAAACAGCTGTCTGAACAACCAAACGGGAACATCCTCTCATTCCAGGGTTTTTTTTTTTGGTCAACCAGGCGTCTCAGAGAGGGTCATTCTGGCTCTTACACTTGCCTTCATGTAACTGTCTTGTGTGTGTATGTGTGTGTGTGCATTTGTGTTGCACTATCCAGGCAAAGAGGGAGTCCTTTGCCTTTCTGTGGGACATGGCTGTGGTGGAGTATGCTGCTCTGACAGATGACGACTGCACGCTGACAGTAACAGGAAACAGCATGAGCACCAGAGGCTACGGCATGGCCCTGCAGCATGGCAGTCCCTACCGAGACCTCTTCTCTCAGAAGTACGTGTGCACACATATACTGTACAGGATACTGTTGCAGCTAGTGAAATCATCACCTAATATTTACCTATTTTGTAACAGCCCACTTATATTTCTTATTTTATTCCACTGCATGAGGTGTAATGTTGATGTTAATTAACGTTGTCATATACAGTATAATGTAATGTGTATTAAAAAAGTAAAAGATATTAGCAACCAGGATGTTTTCTCATCACAGTTTATCTTGGACAGAAAAAGTGGCGTGAGCAGTGCTAACTGTACTGTTTCACAGTCTATATTTGCTGATAAATTGCCAATTGTTTTGCCCAAACAACACCAGACATATGCTGCTCAAAACAGTTGCAGTGCACTCTGAAAAGATTGATACACCAGCCCCTGTATTTCAGATCAGGGACACATACATTTCTCTGCCAAGTGAAATATAAATTCAGGACTTTGTGGGTTCACGGATTGATAACCCTGCAAACCGTAAACAGTGCTTTGGTAAAAGATCTTTAATACACTAGCTTCATGGCAGAAAACAAAGCAGAAATATGTGGAGGGATATGTGGTTGTGATGTTTCACAGTGTCTAAATGGATGTATGTGAAAAGTAGTGACACTGTGTGTGTGTGTGTGTTTGTGTGGATTTGTGTGTGTGTGTGTGTGTGTGTGTGTATGTGTGTGTGTGTGTGTGTGTGTGTGTGTGTGTGTGCACATGTGTGCTTTTTTCCTTTTTTCTCGAAATGAATGTTTGTGTGCAAACATGTCTGTGCCAGTCACTGTTGAAAAGCTTGAATAATGACTGTGTGGAAATCCCAGCCACTTCAGTGGGAGAGATTCACTGTCTCGCTTCAGTTTCCAGTCAGCCATCATCATTCTCCTCAACATCCATCCATCCATTCTTCCCTTCCCTCTCCCTGCTCTCTGTACGCTAACTAATGGTTGGACTGTAGCATTTGCTCATCTCTGTGGCAACGCTTGTACAGCTTAGCACAAAACTCATTTATTCTGAAACTGTTATTGTTTTCCTTTCCGTATTTTTCTTTGTTTGCACAGAACTGCTCTCACAGCTTTTGTTAACATTTAGTGATTCTTGCAACTGTTAGTCAATAACACATCTTTCCCATCTGCTGCTATACAAACTCCAGCATTTAATAGCATTCTACCAACTAAGAGGTCATGAGCTGTGACTCAATGCAAAGAAATGAACTGTGCATTTTAGATGCTGTTTGTTGTGTCAGAAACACATTTTTCCCCTCTTTCTATGACTCATGTTATGGCCTTAGTCAGATTAGTGACATAATTAGATTGTGTATTTCCAAGTAATTCTAGTCATGGCAGAGTCATCAAATGTTTCTCTAAGTATCTATTATTATATTATTGGGTCTGTAATTTTCATCCATTATTTACCCATGCAGTTGGTATTAAATTTTCTCCAATCTGATCCACTTCCCATATTTTGCAGTTTGATTCCTCAGTTTTTCATGCTATATGCATTGGTGCTTTACAAGCATTTACCTAGCTTCCAGTGTAATTGTTTCATTACAGCCTAGTGTAAACCTTTGTGCTAGGGTCACATGCATTCTCTTTTTCCTTCCCAGGATCTTGGAGCTTCAGGAGAAGGGAGACCTGGACATCCTGAAGCAGAAGTGGTGGCCGAGGAAAGGTCGCTGTGACCTGGACAGCCATGCGGATGCCCAGCCGGAGGGACGGGCGTTGAGGCTTCACAGCTTTGCCGGTGTCTTCTGCATCCTGGCGGCAGGGCTCCTGCTGGCCCTCCTGGTGGCAGCCCTGGAGACCTGGTGGAACAGCAACCACTGCCGGAGAGAGCAGCCCAAAGAGGTGACCACTGACAACTCGTCGGGCCAGGGCCCAGGCCCAAGCCTGCTAGCCCAGAACCGGGCCGTGGTGGCCACCACGGGCCTCCCAGCCCCACCAAGGCCCCGGTCAAGACCCAGACCCCCGGGCCCCCCGGTCCTGCCCAGAGATGCCACTGCCACACTCTACTTTATGGATCCAGCAGGCGCTGACGCCAGCCCCGATTTAGTAGAGCTGCAGTACACCCAGTTATAATAGGTGTGCCCCTGTGCCCTGACAATGATAGTCCAAACATCATGTGATCTATCTATTCATTCCTTCTCATGTTGGGAGAGAGGTTGGGGTGCTTCGTTAGGGACTTCTCTGAGGCTTCTCTCTCAAAACTAATTACTGTGATTCTCTCTCAATGATTTTTAACAAAAAATATATAAATATAATTAATTGCTTACACTTTTCGCTAAAACAGGGATTCAGTATCATTATCACTGTTGACAATGGGAGAGAACCACAGTTGGAATGATAACAGTAAATATAGTGTGGTGGTGTGGCAAATTCAACACCATATACTGAAATTGTACTTCTGGGTCAACGAGTGCTTCAGTTGTACAATAGCTCTCTTTAGCTAATCCATTCAAGTCTTAACGCTCTAGAGCTCTGACTTAATGTAGCTGCAATCGACTGGGCAGCCCCCTCTGCATGAGGTGTCCAGGCAACTAAGGCTTGAGATGGATCCCTAAACTAAAGTGTGAGCAAAAGCGGATGCTGCATAATCTAAGCCTTGACCTGCCTGTTTGACTTGACAGCCCAATAATGCAATAAGAGCCACTGGATGAGGACTCTGATTCAAGTTTCAGTCCTATCCTGAAAACTGTCAGCAGACAGTAAATCAAACATCACTCATGCCAGTTTTTGATGCACATGAGAGTTTGAGTTACTGGTGTTGACGTCAGGTTAAGAGTCAGTCTTTTGTGTGCAGCTGCTCTCATAATGACCACATATTGCTGTCATGTGAGACACACAGTAGCCTACCAAACATGCACTGTCTGATTATTAATGGAGTATTAGACTACGAGGTGTTTTTGAACATTATCACGGTCATGTACTCCATCATTACTGTGTTTCTAGACATGTCTTTAATTGTTGTAAATATTAGTGGTCCCCCCCATGACAGCACAAGCATATGGAGGTATTATGACAGCCATTTCAAATGAAAACTAACTGCATCCCTATATACTTACAAGTCATTTCACCTGAGTGACGACTTATTGCAATTATATGTCAATGTCCAGATAAATAAGGGACCCTGTTGGTTATGTCTGGTTGTCTATGATCTCCAGCAGGTGACTAAGGATTTCAGTCTGGAAAGGGTTTCTGGTCCATTGACATATAATGACATAACAAGTGCTTCACCCGAAGGGAGGCGGGACATATGGACAGACAGAGAGAGAGACTGGGAGGAGGCAGAGGCTCTTGACACAGGTCAGGAGAGGCCTGTCATACTGGATGGTCATTGGCTGTGTCAGACGGAGGGGGCGGGGCATGGGGCTGGGCAGTTGTAGATTCCACTTCCACTTCCACTGTTCATCTCACCTCACTCCTCACTGCACATCTCACCTCATGGTCCCTCCTGTTACTTGGCTTTTTTGTCTCGTGCGTCTTCAGTATGGCTCCACTTGATGGGTGCATGGGGATAGAATGGGATGGTATTGCAGTTATGGAGGGCAGGGTGCAGCCAAAAGACTTTTCTTGGGGAAATTCAATCTGATTTAGAATCACATGGTCTTTATTTGGCTTCTCCCTCTCCTCTTTCATTTTTGTGTTGCCAAACTGATACCTGTTTCTCCAAAGACAAAGGCAAAGAATTGGAATTACTGTTTTTATAATATAATATAAAATAATCTAATTTAACTCTTTTGACTTTCTTTGTATCACCTTGTCTTGAAGACTGATTCATCTGGTTTTTGCGTCCATTAGAGCCTGTCTTGTGAACAACAGATGCTCTTTATGCAATTGAGTCTCTGAGATGCATGGACACCTTACTGTGAAGAAAACTCAAACACTCTTGCATGAAGAGACATCTTTCTTAGAGTTCATTTGAAAAGTTGCAGACATTACCTTTTACAATCCCATATTTGAGATTCAGAGAGTTTGAAGGTAATGTCTCAACACCATGTGTTGATGTGGGCTGCTTGTAATGCTACCTTATTGTTGACTGAATGTTTGGTGTCTTGAATGAAGCTGAAATAAGCCGATTTATAATTATTTCAGCTTCCTTCAAGCTGACAATGTAATAAACAGATTTAGAGGTATGTTAAGCTTTCCCTAACTGCATAGTGATTGAGCTGAATGCCTTTCATGTAGCTAACTGGTACTGACAGTAAAACAACTGTTTGTAACTCATATTTCTCTGTCTTCTCTTCCTCTTCTGTCTTCTGTCTGTTCAAATTCATTATTTTATCTTCTTAATTTTCTTGCTGTGCATTCATTCTCTACTTTTATTCTTCATTCTTCTTTTATATTCCACCTGGATAATTACTTTTATATTCCTCCTTCCTTCCTCTATCCACTACCCTTGGTCTCTTTTGTTCCACCCACTCTCTGTGGCTCTGCATTTTGCCGTTCTCCCTCTCTCTCTCTCCTTCTCTATTTATATATCTCCAGGACAAAGAAGTGAACCTGGAACAGGTCCACCAGCGTTTGAACAGTCTCCTGGACGAGGATTTGGCCCACAAGCAGCTACCCGGCCAGTCTATCGAGATCTCTGCCCTGGACATTGGCAGCATGCAGCCCAGCCAGTCCCTGGAGGCCCTGTCTGCACGGGACTACCCAGCCCATCGAGGGGGGCCACCGCTATCTGTGACCACATTCCTCCAGGAGGGTCATGGAGCAGGAAGGACACTGGGCGCAGCCGCTGGCAGGACCCTGCCCCTGCCCCTCAGCAGTGCCACCATGCCCTCTATCCGCTGCAAACACAGGGCACCCAACGGGGGGCTCTTCCGGCAGAGCCCAGTCAAGACTCCCATGCCAATGTCCTTCCAGTCAGTGCCAGGAGGACCCATCCCAGAAGCCATTGAGCCCAGTCATGGGACGTCCATCTGAGCACGCTGAACAATCACAGACACTGACGCTCAAAAGGGACAGTGGGGAGCTACATGATGTTCGAACGACGTGGAGGATATAAATAAAACATGGACAAAAACAGATTTTTATTACCTGTGAAGAAGAACCAGTGAGACAAAATATGATAGGACAATAAAAAAAAACAAACTTTAATGTACATATTTGTAAGTACAAAGAGAGAGAGAGGCAACATTAAAAAAAAAAAGTGTATTTTGAATATTCTCAAAAGTTGAGTTTAAAAAACTGATACAAAAGCATTAAAAAAATGACTGAATGGCTTTGTAAATTTTGTTCTAAATGAATAAAGGTGACAATTCTTTGTGGTTGTTTTCTAAGTGCCAAGTTCAAAGATGTTTTCTTTCAAACATTTAACTGAATGTACTATGAGAATTCATGATAAAAATAGACATTTCACACTTCAAAGACACTGGAAGAATTGATCTGTTTCATATGAAAAATAAAAAAAGATGTTAGAAAAACTCTGAGACGTGTGCTTGAAGACATATTCAAGTTGTTAACTGTTATGTTGTGTGTGTATTTTTGTGTTTCTGGGCTGGTCAGCCTCCATGTTTGAACACATAAAACACATTTAAAATACAGTATGTGATAAGAAATTATGATCTGAGAAATAATAATTTTTTTGGTTCTTTTATGTATTAAGAATACTATTTCCAACATACTGCCTTGATATGAGAATCCAATACAATAACCCTCTGAACTCTGAACAGAGGTTTAGAGTTAATTAAGGCACTTGGGATCAATGCTACAAGCTTAAATAATAGGATTGGTATTTTTAAATCCACACCATATTAAAATGTTCATAGCAATCATTTATAAATGTGCATACATAATGTCATGAGTAGCTTTAGTGACAAAAAAAACTATTCTGCTGCAGCTTCTTACCAGTCTTCAACATAATCCAACAGGGCACCCGTTTCTGGCCTTAAAAATCATTATTCATGCACTGATGGCTCTACGCTGTTTTGTATGCATCCATACTGTCCTGCTGTGAACTGGAACCTCTTGTGAATTTACGACCTGGGACAACACGGCGTTCATGATGTCAGCTTGAGATTAAAAATGATTTCTTTCAAGGAGATCAAACTCTGAATTTTCCTTTCAGGTCGGAAATTTACAAGAAATTCCAAGGTCTGAAATGTTAAATTGGGTGGACCATTTCCAAATGTGTTTGACAGTGCTGTGAGTTTCCCCTTTTCAAAAATGTTTTTTTGAGGCCAAAACGAGTGCCATGCTGGATTGTGTTGAAGGCTTGAAAGATGCTACAGCAGAGCAGTAAACAAGTGGTGAAATTGTGCTATGTATGGTTATGAATGAGTATTTTATTCCATTTTGGGTTGAAAAACACTGACCCTAACTTTTAAGCTCTTAGGATTTTAACTTATCTACGGTTGAAACCTCTTGCACAATACAATGCTTAATGAACAAAGAATCACTCCACACGATCCTGCCAATCTCCCAAGCCTGTTGCCTTTCAGTGTCAGCCAGCTCTCCCCATCAAGTATTTACAGAATCAGTCACTACTAGCAGTCAAGATTATTGGAGTAATCCTCTGGCCAAGAAGGTCTCTTTAACCTCAAATCCAATATTACCCTCATGCAACCAAGCCCTGCATTTAAAAGATTTACTGACTCAGATGGTGAAATAGTGATCTAGAGACTGAGATACTCTGCTGATTAATATTTCATGCTCTAGATGTTCAGTTTCAATGTTTCAGCTCTTACAAGAGATGCATGCATGTTTATAGAATCAATGGACCCTCGAGACAATACAATAATTTATTATTTGTTCAGATCTGCAAGTACTGTAGATTAAAACTAGCAGATGTAGGAGGATGTCCTCGGGGGTTAATGCCTCTTTTAACTACAACTTAAGGAAAGCAGGAGCAATACATTGTAATTTAACAATCCATTAGAAGCACTCACAGGGTTGTCATCATCCAAGATGGGAAAACAAGAAGAGCCTCAACCAGAAAGAAGATGCAGCTCAATAAAATAACTTACAGGTTATAAGAAAAGACACTAATGTGCAATAAACTTTAATTTACTTTCATTAGGTAGAACATAATTGGCATGATGCAAATGTTCAAGACCAAAGAAACCCGCATCCAAAGACTGTGTCACAGTGTGATGTTTTTTCACTGTACGGCTCATTATCCCCACTGCTCCGCTATATTACATTGCACTATTCATGCCATTTCCCATTTAGGACATTTATTAGTAGAAATTGGGGCAATGTTCATTTACTGAAAAGTTATGAGATTTCCGGTCACAGAAGCTTACAAAAACACTCACTGAATTGGGCTCCGTTCAGTGGACATAAGATATATCGCAGGTCACTGTTTGAAGGGATCAATTCCGATCCAGACTACTGTATCCCTGTTGCAAGCTTTGATTAAAATATAAACTGATTGGAAAATCAGTAACAACTCACTGGCTACATCACTGTACCTGTGATTGATGTTTGTATTGATGAAGCTTATGTCTCAAAAGTCTCAAAATGAACGAAACTGTACAATGACCTGAGGAAAATGTGATATCAATGCAAATATCTAAAGACACTATCTTCACACTGAACAATGGCGTACATTATTTTGAACGCAGATGCCCCACGAGAGAAGTGTTTATACATTCCAGGTGTGTAAAGATCCCATCACAAAATTTCATGGCAATGCAAAAAAAAACAAAAAAACTTTTTGAGATATTAATGTGCAATATGAACCATTTGGCCTGCTGTTATGCGGCTGTGGAACAAACTGCTGACTGAACGACTGCCCGACATGGCTGACAAATAGGCTTCTGCTTTCCAGCAGGGCAAAACAGGACACTAAGACAAATAATATTTACTCTGTTTTCTCTTAAGATGCCTACCTTTGGAGCCACATGTTGATCTTGAACTGAACCCTGACAACACATGCTCCTCTGTGTGCTACATATGCAACCTTTATTTTTGTCGGAGTGGTCAGCCTCTCCACTCTGTTTTTAAAACCCAAGTACCAACCTGATTCTACTTTTACAAATATTTTGAAAGAATAGCAGAGGACTTGTCCTTACCCTTTGAGCAATTCCTTTTGCAGTAATGTGTGTGTTCATTTGGACTGTTTTTTTTTATTTTAAAGAAAAAAAAAAAGAAAAAAGAGAAACCTAGAAAAAAAAACATCCCTGCTCTCTCAGGTGATTCCACTTGTCTCTACAGTGTGACCCTAAAGCCTCAAGCTTCAGAGAGGAAGGATGAACTTTAAAATTGCTCTTCTCAAGTTTGAGTGTGTGCACGCACAGGGGTGTGCTTGAGTTAGCGAATCTGTCTGCGTTAATATGTGTGTGCTGAGATTGTTATTTTGCCCTCTTCACCTTTCCTGTCCTGTGGCTCTGCCTGTCAGTCTCAGAAGTGGTGCTGAGCAGAGCTGTTAAGTTTCCATGGCTGAGCCCTAAGGAACCACTGACCTTGTTCTGAGGGCTGAGCTGAATCCTGTCAGGGACATACTTCCTGTTTTCCACTAACACAAACAGTTCACTGCCACCACTTTATGTCAGGACTCATCTTATGACACGCCCTTTTTCACCTCCACATAGGACACAGCACATACAGAAGATGTGTCTCGCTGTGCACACACACACAGAAAAAAAAAAAATCCCCAGTGGACCTGCTGAGATTACTTTTGTCTACAGAGGCCATTCAAGAGCTTTTTTTTAAAAGACACTGCAATTTTCACAAATTGCCCAGTGCAGAATTGAATGAATACGTAAAGTCAAACATAGATAACGTATTGTACACTGAAGAGAATCACATAATGGACCCATTTTGCTTGTAAAACTAAAATCTCCCATCAGGTTCTCACATAGCACATTATCACAGGAACAGGGGCTTTGTAATTATACAATTGTGCCATACATGACTCGCATGGATAGTCTGTATAATTAGCTCATGTGGGCAGCGTGCAGCAATCTGGTGTACAATAACGCTCATTCTCCCTAAGGGACAGATCACTGACCGTCTGTCCAGCCTTCCTTCACAACCCTCCGTGCTTATTATCCATTCCTTTGCCCACCATACCTTAGTGGCACGCAGGGCTATCACCTTCTAGACCTTGGAAATTTGTCTTTTTTATCCCTAGGAGTGAGACAGTATAATTGCAGAAATCTTTCATTTCCCTGGTTTGGTGGAGTACTCGGTATAGGAATACTCTCTCAGCTCTATTCATTAGTTACAATAGGCTGGCACTGGTTCAGAGTTTCATGGACTTTGCAGAAGGCCAACCTCTCCCTCAAGCTATAATTACAAAATACAGTAATATCAGATAATTATTCAGCGTGGTTGATCTCAGTGCCTCCCTCAAACTCAGTCCATTAACACCTTGAATACAAAATCACTCCCAGAATTACTCTTATAGTGGGAGACATCATAAAATTGTGATGTTCAGTGCACTCCAGTAGGCCAAGTCATTTTGTATTTTTCTGGTGATGTCACGTCTCCCCAGCATAGATTTTTACTCTGCTTAGAAATCTCAGGACTAACTTTTGGCAGCTCCCAGATTTTACAAAAAGGAGAAAACATTTCAATCAAAAGTGGGCATATTGAAATATAAATATTTCAAGTGTTGTTCTGGTGGCTCAGTGGTCTATGGCACCACCATGTAAATGCAATATCCGGGGTTCCAGTCCTGCCCTGGACCTTTGTCACAATGTTAGTCTTTAGTGCCTCTCCCAACTATGAGCTATTGAACAGTGTTTTATATCACTGAAAAATTATCCTCAAGTTTCAAACTCCATTGCATCTGCACTGGGATTATTTTGACGTGAAATTGAAATTGTTATGTGTTCCGGCAGCTGCCGATGGGAATAAGAAAAACACCAACAAACAATAAAATGGGTCATGAAATGCAAGGTACATGACCAATGGCTGTTTTTGTTAAAGTGTTTAGGGTGTGCTCTTCCTTTCATGACCAGTTAATAAACCATTACAGTTACTATAACACCTTTGATAGGCCAGTAAAAAAAAGTATTTGGTGCATGACTACCAGCACTTGACTTAGTTATTACCTATTCAAAAGCAAAGCAAGATTTAGTTTAGTTTGTTGTTGTTGTTTTTTCTCTCTCCTGGCACATAATTTGATTAAAAAAAGACTGTAAAATCAATAATTTTCAAGAGTAGCAGTATAAGGTTCAAAAACGGAAAAAAAAGGAGATCATATGAATAAAACTGATGACTCTGGAACCTAATACTTGGGACATTTTCATCTACATTGTTTATATGCTGCCCTGGTAATAACCTGGTTTTCTGTTCCGCAGTTTCAACAACTCCAATGAAACGCTGACTAGACCAGTACCAAACAGTTTGGATTTGGGTCAGCAGCTAAAATGCCCCTGAACTCAACTCTCCTTGCATTTGGTGGATTAGTCAAGAAAGAATGAAATAAACAAAGAAGAAAAAAAAAACACACACACACAAAATGAATATAAAAGTAGAAACTGCTATGCACGATACCTGAAGCTAAAAGAAGCTCTAGAAAATGTTAATGAGTGTAACCAAAAGGCACTATCGAAGGAAAACTTTACTTCTTTCCCAGCACTATATAAAGAAACAGAGGGGGGGAAAAAACTTTTGAATTTTTTATGAGGCAAAAACCTTTACTGAGGAAGTACAGGTGTTGCACAATGTTATTTCATAGTGGTAAAACTGCATAAGTACATTGCTGTTAAATAATGCATGCTTCACAGGGTTTTCCCTACCTATTAAACTCTTGGTGCTTCACCTAGATGTTTCTCCATCTGACTTCCTGCATAATCTTTAAAATAGATCAAATCTTTTAAATAGTTTGTTTCTTCTCCTTGTATAAATCTGGAAAGAGTCTGAGGACCGTCTTTTCTGAAATTTCTGAATGAGGCCGACGCCTACAAACTGTTGTCACTCACTGACTTACTGATTTTTTTTCAGATATATGATCGTGAAGCCCAGGGGCGGATCTACCATGGTGGCATGGGTTGGCAGCTGCAACCCTAGAAATACACCTTGCCACCCAAGCTGCCACCCCAGCTTGGGCAATCTAACAGAAAAAAAATGTTTTTAATGTTGTTGCTGGTGGGAAATGCACAAGACTGAAAATCCACTGTCCGAGTGCAAGTGAATGTGGTATAAAATGACATGGTGGCAGGTTGTCGGCGCAATTTCACCAGTGATGAGGAAATTAGAATAATTACATCTGTGTCAAGTTAGTGAGTCTATATTCAAACAGTTTTATGAAATGATGATTTCTTTCTTTCTCTCTTTCTTTCTTACTTACTTACTTATTATCTATTGACCTGTCTTTGTCTCTCTTTCAACCCCCATGAATATTTCTCTAGATCTATGCCTGGTGAAGCTTAAACATTTCTTGGGATGGATTATTGCAGACACGTCATTTCATTATAACCATAAATACAAGCTTCCTGTGTGGAAAAAAACAAACAAACAAACAAACAAAAAAAACATTCATATCTTGTCACTACTTGGAAATGCAGGATTTGCTACTTCTACACTCTTCCTCCCACTTTGCTACACAACGTCATCAACATGGAAGACTTTGACAAGCACTGAGTTAATCACAGAAGCGTTGTCAGTAATAACACCTGCTATAGGTCCCGGGACAGGCTGGATAAGATTCTCTACATTTGTCTAAACATTTACTCAGTTAACCCGTTTAATCCCACCGGCAACAATTGTTGCCAGTAATTTTTTTAAACTTCTGTAAGCTCTAAAAGTCTAGTTTTGGCTTTAGGTGCCTAATACAAGTTTTGAAATGGAAAAAATATGTTGTCCCCTCTCA
>OMLB01043148.1:49060-70108 GCA_900302555.1 Myripristis jacobus
CTACCAGGTTTGCAAAGTCAGATGTAAAAAAAATCCAGTTGCATTCATGTGCCTCACAGATTCGGAGCACAAATGCTGCCCGCTTTAGCCGACGAGCATGGGGTTTTCAATGGTGAACAAAAACAACCAGCAGAAAGCACAGCAAGTGATTACATGTATCAAACACGACTTTCAAATTTTAGCTGTGGATCACTGACTGAGTTATCAGCAGGTCAATTTACTTGTCATTCACAGAAAACCCCATGCTGAGCGGCATCCATTTTGAAACGTCACAACACCATATGAATGGGGCATAAGTTTAAAAAAGAAAAAAAAAGAAAAGAAAAAAAGAAATTCCCTGAGGACTCCCACAGGTGTTTTCAGTTGTTGATGTTGGATCCAAGGTGAGGTCAGCTCGATATCCTGCCGAAACTGTCCTGCCTTAACAGGCTGCAGTTTCATGGGAAAGGCAATGAAACATCAATCAAACACAGCAGGAGGGAGCCGAGCTCTGATCAGCTGCAACTGAAAACACCAGTGTGGGTGCAGCGACTTAAGAAGAGTGGTAATTCCTGACACATTAGACTATACACATTTGGTTGATCATTGCACTATAATCAGGTTCATCTTAGATTTGAGTAAAGTCTTCTTTGACACAATAGAGCATCCATTTCTTTTTCAAAATGCTGAACATAATTCTATTGCCAAAAAGTGTTGCAGATATATAAACTCTCATATCCTCTCATACCCCAGTGCTTCTAAAGGAATACATCTGGACACGTGGGTTGTCTAGTCTCACTTTGCTTTAAATTGTGGCAGAATCATTTTTTTATTTTCTTAGTAATCAGACCCATAATACACTTCATGTATGTATCAAAGGAGAGAAAAGGGGTCAATCAGTTGGGCAATAATGCAGCATTTCTCTGGAGATAAATAGATAACATGCAATATATGGTTTCAAAGGGACTTGATTACAAGTAGAAAATGCTTATGCATGCCTACAAAATGACAGGTGTGTTGGAGAAATGATACATGACCAAAAAAAACAACAACAACAACAACAGTCTTTATTGGATAAATGACATTTCATTCATCAGACCTTCAACGGGTAAAATAGAGGGACAGTAAGACAGTGAACCTAATATAGATAAAAGGCAACCAAATTAGCATCATAACTTCAAATACAAGCACAGAAAGGTACGATTTTCAAGACTGGCAGGAGAAAGAACAATAAAGCATACTTTAAAAGGAAGACCATCTGTGAAGTTCATCCTGCATGGCCAGACTTCAGTACTTGGACAATATAGAACAACATCAATAAGGAAATAAATAGGGGAGTGTTAAGATCTATGATCACAAAAATATATATCAGGGATTTAAGAACTATGAGATGTGCGGGGAATAGAGAAGAAGGGTGAAGGTAAAAGGTCAGGACTCCTAGGCAATAAATAACAATATCAAAAGGGGAAATAAGTAGAAGATCTATGATCACGGGATCAAAAAATAATAACAAAGGATCATAGAAAAGATCATAGAAAAGAGTAAAGGGACAAAAAAAATGAAGATGTAAATCCTTTAAACAATAGAAAGTAATATCAGTGGGGAGTTTAAGATCTATGATCACAGAAAAAAAATAAAAGGGGATTTTTTTTTTTTTAAACGAAATCATATCACACATCAGAATAAGGTCGACTATCCAAATGTGAATCGGATTTAGTACAATCACAGAATACTTTTTTTGTATTTACCTGCAACTGGTATCTTTCAGGTCACTTGTGGCATCTTATCCTTTTAAGCACGCATAAAAGAGACCGTGTAACAGAGCTCCAAGGACTGAAAGCTTTTGTGACACCAGTATGGCCCTCCATCGCAGACAAACTCCATATCAGCCTGATAAACCACGGCTAAGCCTGACCCAAGTCCATCTAAAGCTGATGATCTCCATCTGCAGTTAACACAGGAGCTGCTAGAACAGACACAATGCAGAAAAACATTACCCAAGTCCATTTATCCCTCCCAAAGTACATCTGCAAATGATAAAAGCAGCTGAGGATGTTCTAATAGGGGCCACTGTACTGCTGCCATTGTCTCATCATCATCATCATCATCATCATCATCGTCATCATCATCCTTATTCTCTGGGCCTTGTGCCAGCAGCTGAGAGTTCATTTGAACTTAGTAAGTTAGCAACACTTGGCTGCATCTTCCTTTTTCTGGCCTTACATCTTCCTTCCTCTGGCCTTTACTCCGAGCTTTTTCCGTCTCCCCTTTTCCTCTGTTTATTCTCTCTTTTGTTTGTTTGTTGAGCTCCATCTGCTTTCTGACTGACACCAAAGATTATCTTTCCTGAAATTAAAATTCACTCTCTGCCTCGTATTGCTCGGGTTGCCTTATTGTTAAAGACACGGGCGGCGCTCTGGAAGCTGGGTGGTGGTCTTGTAGTGTGCTCGGTGATGTGAAATCTGTTCATTGGTTATATGGGTCGGTCTGTGTTGTTTGCGTGGTTTTAAATGTGGCGTTTATGGGAACACGTCGGTGTTAGTATCTTGGTAAAATACTGTACCGATGTTGTCGACATCGCGTGTGGCTGGGCGTATGGATTCTAAAACGTCAAATGTCAGCTGCTGGGTTGTGTGTAATTGGCACCCAACAAGAATTTCCATGCCAGAATTGACAGTGTTCACATGGGGTGCTGTTCAACACATTTGATGGAATTAACTAACAGTCGGAGTATATTTCCAGAACAGCACAATGTGAGAATGGAGGATTGATAAAAGATCCCAGGAAGTTTGATTTCCAGCCAAGGATTCATTAGATTCACTGTGACTTGCCTGACGAGAACGAACGGGAGGATTAATAGTGAGGATAATGCATCATGTCCAAACACAACGACAGTCTACAGTACAGAGCCTGTAGAAACAGATGGAAACAGCTGTGTGTTTTAATTAACATCAAGCTCACAGCCAATCTCAAATTGTAAGGAGATTTCTTGGCACTTGAAGTTTGTTCTGCTCAGTCTGGCATTGCGTGATGTGATATCGACCCATGGCATCACACAAAATAAGACCTTACCCCAAGGTTACTCAGTGCTATTCGCCCATTGCCACAGTCCATTTGGATAGCTGCAATGCAATTTCAGGTATCTGACTAAATATTTTTTGGATTATAAGACTACACATACCTTGGCATTTTATAATTACCCACCTCTTGGACTATACAGTGCTTCATAAAGGACAAAGAGCACAATAATAAAATATTAACCTTTAATGGCCTAATCATAAGATATGACCTGACTAAAGATAAAACCTTTAGACATCTTTGGGTATTTAACTTACACAGATGAAAAACTGTTGGTTAAGATTAAAAGGAAATGGCAGTCGGACCTAAAAAGAAACATAAATTAAGAGAAATGGCAGTTAAAAAAGGAGAAAACAAAATAATAATCATAATAAAATAAAGACTATGGTTAATACAGTGTAATCTTGAATGAATTTATGCACGATACTAGAACAGAATATACAGTCAGAGTAAGTCAGGATGGATCATACCGTTTTTCATCTTTGGTTAATAAAAAGCTTATAAAGAAAAACTTGAAATGAATGAAACATCACAGTCTCCAGGAATGGAAATCATATAGGCTTTATTAAAAAAAAAAAAAAACATAGAGAAGTGTTTGCTAGGGGACAATAATAAAACACAACAATTTGAAAAGGAATGGGGTCAAATAGAGCATTTTTACGAGTGGGTGAGCCCATCCCCCACATTTTATTTTATTTTTATGTATTCATTTATTTTTGGTATTGTCATTTTCTTCTCAACAGTCCGATTTCATATAGGCTTAAGCGGGAGGCCCATGTCTGATGGATGGAGGGGAAGTGATGGTGCCTGGGAGAGAGGCCGAGAACTGCCTCCAGTCAAAACTCCACTGTGCTGCGCGTTGACGTTAACTAGCAAGCAGATGTATCTTAACGTTACTGTATTCTCAAAGGAAGAGATTCAAGCAGCTGACTAACAAGATGTGCCTTCAGATTCAAGTCAACTGCAAATTAATTCTGTCTGCATTACAACTCTGCCAAAAATGTGCCACGGAACAGTGTGGAATCTGGACCTCTTTTTTTTTTTTTTTTTTTTTTGTGAGTGTAGCTGCTTCAATAGCCGGTGATCAATCTCTGTTATTTTTCATAAGCTCGACAGACAGAAAAAAGCATTTTTGAAGGAATTAAAAGATTAACACAAGCTGTAAATGAGCAACCAAATTGTGGCAGCAGGTGTGAAACTTCTAATTTGTATTAAAGTGGCAGCAGTAGAAAGATTGTCTGTATTAAGCAAAAAGGTCTTTCAGATTTTGTGTGAATTAAATGCACCTATTTCCCAGCGGAAAGAGGAAAAAAATTGCACTCACACAGATTCAAGAATCCAGTGCTGTAACGGTTGAGAAATCATAATGCCATGGCAGTGGTGATGCTATAATGCCCCTTTATAAATACGTGTGTCAGTGGGAAATGGGCTGATAGAAGGATATATACTATTATGGCCATGAAAAGCAATGATAATGCTGTATATACCCTGAACCAAACAGCTGCCCCAAGGTAAGTCTATTTAGCTTTTATCTACACTAGGTGACAGTCTATAGGAGATTATGTGTTTAGTCTTATGTGTGTGTGTGTGTGTGTGTGTGTGTTTGTCTATCCACAGCTAACCTTGCAAACTACTGGGCCTATCAGCCTAATTGTTGATTTAAAATCCGTTTTTGCTACTTCCACTCTCCTTCTTTATTCGCGGTCTAGCTCGCTTGACCACCGCTGCTGTCTCCTTCTCTTCCTCTCCTCACACTACTTGGTTGCTAGGCCGCTCCTTCACTTCATTCACTGTCTGGCCTGCTCGCTTTTTTATCCTATTGCGGCCGTGTTCACGCCGATCGTGGGTGAAAAAAAAATCCAGGATGTTCGTTGCATTTGTTGGGTGAGAGAGAGAGAGAGAGAGAGGAGAGAGAGAACTGGTATAATGTGTTTGATCAGTGAAACAAATGCAGAGAGAATAGGAAACAGCTAAACTCGAGAGGCTTTTCAGAGTTTTATGGTATATTTTCTATACTGTAGGTTATTAAATTATAGTTAAACCATACAGTAATTTAATTTGTGATTTGAAAAGTGTTTGGCAATACAGTTGGCTGCTGAGTTTTGCTCAGATATGCCTGGGGAGGATCTTCCCTCTACTGAGTGCACTCTTCTAGTTTTTTGAGAAGTAAATTGTTTCCACCTTTTTAGCACTGTAGTAGCGTTTGAATTTACACCAAATGGTCCCTTTACAGCATGGGAAATCTAGCAACGGTGACTAAATATGCTCATCAGTTGGTGGCATGATTGCATCGGGTCATTTTCCATTCAGCCTGTCGTTTGACAAATAACTCTGCCCAAAAACATGCGTTCATGCTTTCAGCAGATAACCTGAAAGAAATAGCGGCGGACAGGTCAGCATGCTCTCATGGTGTTGATGAGATGAGTAACCGTCCTCTCTGTGTTCTCCTTTGACCTCAAGACAAGATGTGTAGGATGTGGTTAAGCAATTACGATTTCCAAACCCAGCGACAATCAGGGTTACTAGAGCAGTGTTTTTGCAATATGAATGATTAAAAAAAACAATGTTACAGCAAGATGCCGTGATTTCTTTTTCTGTTCTTCTCAAAAAAAATTTGAGTCCCGAGCTATTTGACTGGTTCATCTGTCCCACAGTATTAGGAGGCAGTGGAATTTGGATGATTTCTCTGGACAAGGAGTGGGTGTTACTGACGCAGGGGTAAATTGTTCCTGGCAGTTATGGACGCAAACTCTGAAAATTTCTCTAGTAAGAACTCTGAGTTTCATTGGTTTGTTTTAATGAATGGTATAGTATTTAAAATACATGTGAAATTACACACACACACACAATGCAGATGCAAAGATTAACAATATTACTTGTTGAGTGATGTCATTCTTTCATTTAAAGGAGCACCATAGGACCGCCGATGATGATGATGATGATGATGATGATAATGGAGAGAGAGAGAGATAGAGAGAGAGATCTGATAAATAAGTCTGTGGTGACCTCTCAGTGCTTTGTTATTAATCAATAATATCTTGAAATTAGTTCTAAAAGCAACAGGTAGCCAGTGTAGGGAATGATCAGTGAAATGTGACTGATTAGTAGAAATGGTCTAATCCTTGTTTCTGAGATGATGAAAACAGGGTTGAACCATTGGTTTAACACATTTTTCTATCCTGAGGTTTTGATAAAAAAAAAAAAAAAAAATGACACCAAATGTTCTGCAATGCTGAGTTATTGACTGGGACTGTGAAGCATGACTGTTTGATATTTGGGTATTTGCACTATCTTGACCCATGATCAATATCTGTGTCTTATCAGCAGTTGGCTGCCGGAAATTTTGTGACATCCACTTGTTGTCGGCTCCTGTTTTCGTCCAGACTTGGAAAACACAGGGATTTGAGAAAGACAGGTTCTTTGTTACTTTCGACAGAGTTAACTGAGGTGTGGGATGTCACCCACCCTGCTGTTGCGGGATATTTCCTGCTCTGTCCTCAGCGACACATCCTGCTGAAGGACTAACAGGACCACTGCTAGTTTCAGTAGGTTACTGTGTCAGTTTTCCCCTGAAGGCCACACACCACCTACTGACCCACACCCAGTGCAATAGGCGTCTATGAACAGCAACGATAGGAGGCTACTCTCCTTTCACCAGTGTCCGGGGGTCTCTCAATCATCCTGCTGCTCCCTCGCTAATGGGAGCAGGGCGACAAGGTGCTGTTTGTGCTGGGCTGGGTCCAAATGCAGCTACACCAACCACCTATAGGCATCTCATGTGAAGCAGCCCTAATGGAGCCACACGGTATGTTACCAACATAAGGCCAAGGAAGCGCATTACAGTGAATGGTGTAATTGTCCTGCCCAGCTGCACCCACTGAAGCATCTCTGTGACAGCCATCTGTCTGGGTTCCAGCAGATCAAAGGCCCGGGGCGCAGCAGATCCTAGATACAGAGCCTGTTTGCTCGGCTGAGGATAGCTCCTCTTCCAAATGATTGCAAATTCCTTACTTGGTTATACGCTGCTCTCGAGACAGTATCAGGTTGTCAAAATTAAAAGATGCTCCAGATTTCCCACTGGCATAGGGACTCACATCCTTCAAGAAGGAATACAAGGCCAAAGAATGGCTAAATGGAATCTCCTTGTATTTATACGTCAGTCCTTGAAAGACCATGCGCCCACTGAGATATGAATCCAAGCATTTTCCCATTGTTGTCAACACATCACCTGGCTGGAAAGCATCCGACATTTTTTTTTACAAATGCTCTTTACAGGGTAGTATTTTTCAGCCCGGGCTGTATCACAATGTTAATACCTACAGTCATTTTTAGCCACACACAGGACAGCCTCACCACTACCTTTAGTGACAAGAAACTCTGCTGCAGCCACTTGCCAGTCTTCAACACAACCCAACAGAGCATGTTTAGAGCATCAAAACCACTATGAAATCATTTTTTTTCTAATAGGAGACTTAAGGTACAAATGTGTCTTGAAACTGTACACCCAAAAAATGATTATAAATGGTGCTGTCTACCACATTTAATTTAGCATTTGTTATTATACAGTACATCTACGTACAGTACATCTGTTCTGCTGCTAAGTCAGCTAATGCTGCATTCACTTCAGTGCTGAGGAGGGAATTTCCATTTTGTAACTTATGATAACATTACATTCACAGTGTCAGCTCAAAACTGCTTAAAAACTGCTCTTTTTATTAATTTATCCCAATTTGACACTATGAATGAGCTGACACATGAGCTTCATCATGGACAGACCTGGGGCCTCATGAACAAAACGTGGCCTGAAAGAGGGATATGCCATATCCCGCGCAGAAGTTGTGATCTATCAAGACAAACTTGAGGGGAGAATGTGTGCGCCTGCATGGAAACCCAGACCCATCCATGGGCACAGAGGTATGAGAAACAGTGACTCCAGTGGCAAATTAGCAAATTACATTACAAAGTGTTGAAATCACACTTTCACTCAGTTAACTGCCATTGTGCATGAATGGCCACTGACTTGCTTTATTGTGAAAGCCTAAACATCAAGGTCATGCACCAGCCATCTATTAGTTTGCAATTAAGCCTACATTTTATTATGTTAATTGGAGGAACCCAATAATAACGACAAACTGAAAGTGTTAAACAAGTGGACTGATTGCTATAGGAATAGTATAAAACGGGCTGGTGGTGTGTGATAATGTGCCGTGGCTGTTACTGCATAGGTCAGACATACAGTATAAGATGCATTTGCCAGCTGTGTTCAGAGCCATAATAAACACAACACAGTAAAACAGTGTGAGAAATACAGTGTTGTTTGCTGCAGTATTTCCATGAACAGTTTGAAATAGTAGCCTGTAGCTTGTTTGGTTCACCCACAGCAGTATTATCAGCCGAAGCCCAGTCTCCCTCCTTGCTTCAATAATGTCTTGTCTGGATTGAGCTCTACGACCCTCGGCCCCACGCTGGTACCCACACTGACATGTTGTCCAGTAAGGCTCTATTGGTTGGCATCTTTGTTTCCGTCAGACCACTTCTTATTTGTTTCTGTGAGGGTCGTCACATCGTTTACTGCTGAATGAAGTCACTGAATGAAGTCACCTTTTTACGAAAGTTACAAATATAACACACAGAGCTTGCACAAATGAGTCGGTTCACATCAGTGCTGTTTCCAATGACTTCCCGCTGAGAAAATTCCCACTTTGTCCTGCATTCCCCATTGTGCCATTTTCCTCCCAATAACAAGACGACCGGCCAGAGTCCTCAGTACACATATCAGCATCCATGAAGAGTGTTTCTTGACCAAATATGGCTGCCTGTGCGCATCCACTGTGTGGAAGTTGCATATGTGCAACATTTCAGGAGGATTTATGATTTATTAAAAGGGAATTATGTGCAGGTGTGGGTACGCATGGTTTAATAAATCTGAATATGTTTTTGGAGTATGTACTTTTCTTGTTTTGTGCTAACCTTTTAATGTGGAATCCACACACAGCTTTATAAATGAGGCCCCTGGTGCGTCAACGCTGCAAGTTTCATCACGAGGGCTTCACCTCCTTCACCTTCTGAGGAAACTGCCTCTTTTATTTATTATGTTTTTATTTATTTATGTTGTTTTCATGCAAATGGACACATGCACTTTTTATGCCATGCCACACAGCAACTTGTTGTGTTGTCAGTGTCATGACTTCCTTATTTTTCTGTCGCTGAACTGTACACACTGTGCCATGCACTCTGCTCCCCGAGGAACAGCTGCACCTCTTTCAGCTCTAAAGCGTGTTTAGCTGAATGACACATTTGAACTTGTTCTTAAATTTTAACTGAGAAGCTGTTGTTTTTCCCTTTCTGTTGAAGCTTAAAGCAACAAATGGAAAATAAATGGAAAGAGAAATGTGAATTTGTTATTGATTTCAGTTAACAGAGTGGATAATGGAAATACTTCTGCTCTCACTTACTGGAACATATTTCTAATATAGAATGTTTCCATGACTTCTAAATTTTAATAATGCATTACCGTGTCTCAAAAACAATTTATCCTTCACATGTCAGGTGATGAGCCCAAGTATTTTTCTGTCTTACAACATAACTCTACCTGAGAAACAACAGCTTTAATACTCTGAGATGGATGTCAATGAATAGTGCTGTCAGTCTCACTCTTTCTTGACTCTGTCCAAGCCGTAGTTCATTTTATACACACACACACACACACGCACGCACACACACACACCGAGCATGAGGCACTTCATTCAATAACTTTGCCACATCAGCGCAATTCTAATAAATTTACCAACCATAAAAAAATAGGTATCTGCTAATAAAAATAGGATATTAATTAAGGATTTTTTTTTTTTTTTTTTTTGCATTTTCAGAATAAGATGGTGTCTTTTGAAGTGAATCCATCATGGCAAAGTTCTGTTGCTGGCAAAGTGTCCATCTCAAGAGATTAAAAGAACAAATAAGTATAAATGTTATTAACTTCTTGTCATGTATGAGATAAGAAGCCTGTGAAGAGGGGACCAAGATTTATTATAGATCAAAGAAGAAAGGAATTAAACAACACTGAGAAGAAAAAAAAAAACATCAAGATACAAAGTAATGAGGAATTACTGTTCATGAAGGGGGCAGTTTTGTTTGTAATTTAGTGAATTCTAGGTTTTTGTGTGTCATTTGAACAGGTAAAAAAAAACATACAAAAGTGAATCAAGGTATTTCCTGCCTGTGCATGTCTAGTGATCATGACGGGCCTGCACTGAGCCACAACCACCGCCATTACACATGGTATTAAATTTGACTCCATTTACCATTTCAAATTCCATTAAGGGCACCATGGCATGCCATTAGGTTTTCATTTACATACTCTATGAAGACTGAAACTAATACCTTAACTTTGGATTAGCTTCTGCCATCAACCATGTCAGATGATAATTAGGTCGATGGTAAACACATCCTTGTTGAACTGGTTCGGGTTTTGTCAGTTGCCAATAGTTTTAGCTCACTGTGATGAAGACGCAGTGGGTACAGTGCTGATTTTCAGGAAAAAACTGCTTGATTCTGTCAGAGGAAAAAGGGGCCAGCATCTTGTGGCTTTGGGTTTACAGGTGATAGGAGAGCTTTAAAGAGACGGGTGTTTGCAGCTAAAGAAATTTCTCTTTCAGGCTTCCCCTGCGTGATCGCTGTCTCTGCCAGTGCAGCCTTGCAAAATAAAATGGGTGCCAAAACTGAGACCTGCATGGAAATATGAAATGTTGTATTGATGTTTCATCACAGGGACATTCTGAAAGGCCTTTAAAGGAACTGTCAATGCTTTGACAGCTCTCTCTGCAGCACACACACATGCGCACACACACATGCACACACATACACACACACACAGATAAAGATGGTGGCATTACTGATTAAAAGCAAACTATGATAAATGATAAATGGAGTAAAGTAGAGGACTAATCAAGAGAATGGATAGGCTGTCCATAGCATTTTGCTCAGCTAGCCGGTCAACTCAATCAGCTTTCAAACAGGGAAACCGGCACACACAAGCTCTCTGTTGACTGCCAAGCATCACCATGGCAACAGTCAGTCCTCTTGCCTGTTTTCTTCCTCCTTTATCTCTGTAACTACAAATCTTTCTGGTGAAGCCTTTAGTTAACATGGCTTTGTAATTATTTTCTCAGTGCAGACTATTTTAATTGCAGCTTCAAATTAAGTCCCTTCTCATTTGATTTGCTTGTTCCTCAGTTCTTTGATTTGTTTGTTCTCTCTGTTCACAATGTTGTACCTCTACTAGCTGCTGGTGTAAATGGAGCTTAATAGCCCTCAATGGCTCTACAACAAATGCAAACACAAAAGTAACACAAAAGTTGCTGATTACAAAACAGCAAAAAATGAAGACGGGGAGCTGACAGGGAAAATGTTTTCCAGTAATATCCCTAGCACTGTGGCAACTTCAAATTCATGTATGGTGCAGCGATGCACTTCAAGGTAAAAAATCTCGGGTTAAAATTTTGGATTGACATTCCATACTGCTTTTAATATATGCACGAATCAAAAACCAAGCACAACAGAGACACTTTTGTGGAAGATTGGTTGGGGTTTCAGGGAAATCTTCTCAGCAATATCTTCTCCCCTACTAAGGAGTTCCGTAAGCTTGTTAAAGGATTGCCTGTAGCATATAGGTTCTGATCATAAAAGGTTGGTCTTGCGGACCTTTTTTCAATACACTGAAGTGCTGAGTGCTGGCAGGCAGTCGTGCTCAAAAATAAGACCCAATTGTCAAAAGGAAATAAAACTACAGAGTGGAAGTGACTGAGTGAAAGAGAGAGCGAGACAATAGGAGAGGGAGCGAGGGAATGATTGGTTTGACCTAATGTCATGGATGCCCCTTTAATTTCTCATTATCACTTAATGTGTGGATTGTTTACTCAGGAATGCAGTTCCATTTCATGGTATAATGAGTCAGTAACAATACTGCTGAATTAACATACACTCTGACAAATTAAAACAGACTGTGTGGCATTCCACTGATTAGTGCATTTCATCTGCGGATGCATAATGGGGAAAAGTGTGTAACCTGGATTCTGTCACATGTTTGAAGAGCTGAAAAGCCCTTCCTACACAAAACCTACAATCTTGCATACCATTTCTTATCATGTCAAAGGCAATTCCACGCTGACGGGTCTTTTTCTGGACTTAAGCACTAATCCATGAGTTAAACATCCAGCCATTTCAGAGCTATGTGTCGATGCTCCAATTCGCAAGTGCTGCACATCTACATGTGTTCAAAAGTTGAAAATGAGTGTGCATGTGCAACATCATCTGTTGAGTCATTAGCATTGGACTTCTCTCCAATCCCTACCAAAAATATACTTAAAAAAAAAAAAAAGCTTCAGAGGCCATGTAAACACATCTAGCTACAGTAAAGACCAGTAGGATTTAATGTTTGCATCAGACACTGAACACTATATAGTAATTTCATATGGCAAGCATGTGTGGCTCTGTCTGCATTCTGTTTGAGTAACACTCATCTTCAGCCACACTGTATCTCATTGGCCATTGAAATGGCAGGGGATTACTATAGAATGCTCTGCATCTGACAAGCCTGACAGCTTACATTCTCTACCTCAGATCTGCCTCTCTTTTTCCAGTCAACCAAGAATATATGCTCTAGCTACACTGTTAAACCAATGTTTTATATGCAATACCTGTGCAGTCTTGCAGCAATACACATTTAGAAAGGTGTCAGGCAGAGAGCGCCCTGAGGGGATGCCTCCTATTTGCAGCAGATTCAATTAGATCAGCATGTATTCTCTTCAGGATGAAAGGTTAGATTCTACAGCACACATAATCACTGAGAGAAAAGAGATTGGTTCTAGTGCATGGTTTGGATTTGCGATGAGAGTTTCTCCACTGGAGAAGAATGGATGGATGGGCACTTGCAGCCAAAGTCACCCTTGCTTTGTGCATTCATGCCCCTTACCAGCGGCCACGATAATAGAAGACAGATGTCTGTCATACAGAGGGAGTGGAAGTGGCAGCAGGTGATGGCAGGAGGAGGAAATGATGGGCTTTCCTGATGAATATCAATCAAGCCCCGACGCCAAGAGCAAGGTGCAATCTTCCACATTATGTAACTTAATTTCGGGGATGTGAGGCAGTGATTCAGGAACTCTGGTGATGCAACTGTGGAAGAATGGCTGGAATATCAAATAGGCTATACTGCAGAAACTCTTTTAAAATAATGCCTAAATTCACTAAAATGGATTGTTCATTGATTCGTTCATTGGCTCTCTCATCTTGCAGGGTTTCATTCATTCAGCATCATATACACTCAAACACCTTGGGTGGCCAAAAGCCATGTGACATACACCTGATTAATGTAAACAGCACATCATGGTGGCGTCCTGTGCTCTAGGCTACACATCGCTCAGTTCAGTGGCTTGCATGAACAACAGTGATCCAGACAGGTGATCACAAAAACAAAGTCGCAAATGAAGCACAGGAACAAATCATTACATTGAGGTGATTCAGGTCATATCGTTCACCTAAATTATTTGTTCAAAAAGAACTGTAGCCTCATTTATAACCATCGCACAAAACAGGACCTGAAAGAGGCATACGCCACTTCCCACGCAAAAGTTGTGATCTGTAAAAACAAAACTTGATGGGAGAATATGCGCACTGGTACAGAGACTCTGACCCATACCTAGGTACATTTTGGAGACACAGGAAATTGGTGACGCAGGTAATGAGGGGGTGAATTAAAGCCAGATTGTTAAAATTAAGTGTGTTAGAGGATCATTATACGTATAATGATCACTCACCATCACCGTCTCATTGCCCACCCACAGAGCTCAGGAGAGGGCTGTACTGTATAGTAACTAACTGAAGAGCTATCATCAAGATTACAGCAAATAGCAGAAAAAATTGCAGAGCAGAGTGCCATTAGTTTTCAGTAATATCCTCTAATACTGTACATATTTCACCAAGTATGATTTTAGTTTTTATATAGTTTGTGTGTGTGAGATCACGGTAGTGAAAAGAACTGCTGTCAGGCACACAGAGCACAGTGGAGACACTTCCACACACACACACACACACATACACTCTGCCTTCTCCAGTCACCTCACACAGCACATCTTCACCACCTGCATACTGTATATGGATTGTGTAAATTAGCAAACACTGGAAATAAAGCCAGTGACAGCTGTCACACAATTACACTCCATATCCTCATTATTCGTCTTGATCATAACACAGGTAAAGTTCACCATAATAAAACTGACATAAATCAAATAATTTGTGTTCACCTGCCGAACTTCTATTTTCAAATGATATCCCAGGGAGGGGGATACCACTGATAACATCATTTTCAAGGTGTGAAGCCGCAGTCTGATTGCTGTAAATATATAAATATTGTGGTGATACTCATGCTCAATGCTGCATGACTGATACACAGGCACTGCTAGAGGACTACTTGAATGGAAAATGTGAGTGCTGTTTGGTGCAGTATTTCCATAAACAGGGTGAAATAGTGGCCTGGAGCGTGCCTGGTTCACCCACAGCGGTGTATCAGGCAAATCTGCATCTCCTGCTTTATCTGGTACCGCTCCAGTAATGGTGACTTGTGTAATTATTGATGCAGGACGCTCGTCTAAAGCGAGCCCCGTCCCTGGCCCCACATTGGCATCAGCACTGTCTTTGTTTATGGCAGACCACTTATTATTTATTTCTTACATCTGAGCTTTCAGCAGCAGGTTACTGCTGCACATAACTAAAGTAGATTTAGCCCAAGTTTGCAAAATGTCACCTAGGTTAAAAAAGTTATTTTGAAAACTCTCACTTTCTCCTGCCTCTTTTAATTCTATTTTTCTTTTAAATCTGTAAATAGATAGATAGATAGATAGATAGATAAAGCTTCTTTGACTTCCAGTTGTGCTTCCACCGAAACAAAATGAATGGACAAACTCTTCAACATGCATCTCAAGGCCATTTCTTGACCAAATATGGCCAATTGTGGGCATTAAGGGGGTTGAAGTTGAGGCTCCTGCACGTGTGCAACATTTCAGGTACATTTGTGATTTATAAAAGGGAATTGTGTGCAGGTGTGCGTGTACACACAGGTTTATAAATCTGAATATGCCACGGATGGTGCAAGCAAGTGGACCCAAATGCAGAAACAACTGGAACAGAAAGTGAAGAAAATAACTTATTTATTTCCAGACGCAGGTTACTGGTAGGCTTGAAACATGATGAGCTAAACACAAGGAACATAAACAGCTGCAACAACAAGGAACACTGACAAGGAACAAGGGGAAACACACAAGTATGAATACACAGAGGACGGATCACCAGAACAAGACACAGCTGGAGTGGGAGGGCATGGGAGTATGGAGGGAAACACAGGGATTGGTTAACAAGGAAGACAATGAGGGTGTGGCGGGGAGAAACAGAACACCTGCACGGGGGAAAAACAGACTGGGCAGGACTGAGCCAACCAGAGGGAACACAAGAGGTACAAAATGACAGAAACAGAACTAAAGAAAAGCAGAGCAAACACATGGAGCCCAAAAACACAAGAAGCCCAAAAACCACCCAGGCTACAACACAAAAGCCCATGAATGAAGTCCAAAAACCACAGAACCATGACCGTGGCTTAAGTTTTATCACAAGTTCAAGCACACCCTGTATACTAATCAATATTTTTTTTACTAAAATCAAGTTTTGTTCTGAAAACTAAAAGTGAAAACAAATCATAACAACAAACAGCCATGCTAACTGTAAAAAAGTAATTTGAATGTTAGCCATTTCACACATTTCTGCTTTCAAACTGAAGTGATTAGACTGTACTTTGCATTTCCTATTTGAATATTTCTAATATTATTTTCAATTTTCAACAGGCAGGAATTATTTAAACCTTAAAAACTATCACCTTGAGCTTTAGAAAGTTTGAACGCAGTCTTACTTGACTCCTAGATGACATTATTTGCAAGGACATCAGACATTAATTATGCATAGGACCGTCAGCAAAGCTGACTAAAGGTGAATGTCATCACTGACCATCTCAAAAGACATTCATCAACTAAGAAGACCAAGCTGAAAAAACAAGTTGAAAACCAGCATCAGAGTTCCCAGATGCCCTTTTAAAGACACATGCTCTGATGTACCCAGTCAAAAAAAAAACAACAAAAACCATTCAAGCAGATTTAAGCATCATAGAAATCTCCCTTTGCACATGCTCGCTATACTGTTCCTTGGAAACCAAAAGCAATGTTGCTAATGCAGACACAATATAGGATCTCTACACAGTGTAGATTCAGAAAAAAAAATCACCCACACATGGTTATACCACTTCCTTACAATTGCTTTTTCTCAACTTTGGAACATTGGCTTCAAACAGTAAAAATATAGAGAGGGGCTCATTTCACGAAGTTTTTTCTCCTTGCAGTATGGTCAGCTTATGCTTGACTGACATCGTCTTGTCCAATCCTCCAAGCGACAACACACAAAAAATCCACTAAAATCACCAACATCTATCTATTACCAACTAGACCGAGGACAAGCCACAGCGGTTCACCTCATGTTAATAAATCTACAGATTCTGATTTCCCTCTGAGGTGGACGTCCTTCCATCTCAAACATTGTAACCTCATTCGGAAATAAATTAAACTAATTTCTATACGTGTTCTAACTAGTGTTGATTAATGTGAATAAAATAAAAGTTCTCCACATTACTGCAATTATGCTTACGTCCAACTAATGGCATAATTACCTTCATATAATGAGTGTATTGTGTGTACATGGGTTCCACCTCACTTGCATTATTGACTTAATTGCATTCTAATCACATTTTGTGTGAGCGTGTGTGTGTGTGTGTGTGTGTGCGTAAATGTGGCCATTGACATAAAAATAAAAGGGACAAAACTTTCTATGTCCCCAATTTATCAAATGAAGCTATGCTCATTTTGACACTAATGACTTCTAAAGAAAAAGAAAAAAAAATAATAATCAGGGATACAATATGACCTTGTAAATGTACGTTCGCTATCTTTAGATCTTCAGGATAAAGAGCCTCACTGGTTTAGGCTGATCATACGTTTAAAACCTATTTCTTTCGAGGGCTATAAGAAGAAAGGATGGAAACAAAGCAACTGGGAATGAAAGGATGGACATGAGAGAAGAGAAAGCAAGGAGAGGAGAAAAAAAGAAGGAGAATCAAGCTAAAAAGGAAAAGGAGGGGGAAGTTAAGTCGCTCAAATTGGATGTGTATGTTTGGCTGATACCGAGCATTGCAGTTTTCTATTGCAGTAGTTCTCCATGTCAGTGGAAAAGGCGGGATTTTGGTGCAGTAATGCTATCATCTCTGTTTTTGTGCTTCATGGTAGCCCCGCCCACTGCCTCTCACTGGCACACACACACGGAGACAATTATTGCTTCATTAAGAATTGATTTTAATGTCATCCATTGTGTTCTTCTTTAATTTTTCCTATTAACTTAGATGACTACAATTTTTTTTCCTTCTTCAGAATAAATAACTTTCATCAGACTTTTATGTCAAGTGACCGAGGTCAGTTTGGACCCTTGACCTGCCGTGCACATGCAGCCGCGTTGTGATGTTTTAACCTCTAAAGATACCCAGCAGATATATTTTTTATTGGTTTCTTTTGTCACTGTTGCAGAAATAATGCAGTAAAATCAAACCTTAACACAGTTTGCATGAGATACATTTCTCCTTTTGTACAGATCAAAACAAAGAACAAATTAAGGCTTTTTATTTTGTGGTTTTTACAGTGATGACAGACAAATAAGACTTTTGCACTTGTTGATTTTATTTCCAAAGAAGGGGCATGGTGAATAAGCTCACATGCACACTAAATGACATCCAGAACAAGCCTCCTATGTGAAAAGGCCAACAGTCTACTTGGATTTCACAGGAGGCCTATATCCTTTTTCTTGTTCATGTAATTCTTCCCTTTCCTGCAATTTTGCATATTTAAAAAGTACATCTATGGGACGTATTTTGTGATAACAAAATGTCCTGTGTTATGTACTGTGCCTCTGCAGATCTGTCACTATGCTACCCCCTGCTCTCTCTGTCCCATGTGTACCTGGTCTAGCCTGATTGATCCAAGCCTATAAGGAAGTCTGGATCACTCAGCTCTTTCTGCTCGTTCCCCACAGCAGCTTTGATGTGGCCCCAATGAGTTGAGTTGTGAACTTTTCTTGAGCTCATACTTTTATTATTTTACTTTGGGAAGTTGGAACCAGTAGGATCGCTTTTGTGCCTCTTTTTTTTCTGGAAATTTTAACTTTCTTTTTGGGGAAGCACTCACTGTTCAGTGATGGCTGTGTGCTTGCCCTGGGGATTTGGTTTCCTTATGCAAAGTCTGGCCAGTGTGCATCTCCAATTCTTCTCTTCTTTTCTACTTTTAGGTATATTTTCTTTTCCTGAAAATGTTGTTTTTGGTCACTGAATAAATAGTTTTTGCTTCTTGCAATTCCAACTGACCTCTTGGTTTATGGACTATTTTTGAGGTTGTAACATCCCATCACCCCTCAAGACAAGCCAGCAGAATTATAGAAAAAATAAAATATTCAGTTGTAGCCAGTGTCTCCCCATCAGGAATATAATCTATATCTAAATTAATACTGCCAATAAATCTCTTTTCTTCACTGGCCTGTTTAATAAAATCTCAGTCTCTCAATCAACTGGCAACCCAGTGAAGTGATTGAGAATGATAATAAGTCAAATGCTCCTCGTGAGATACCACTGAGAAAGCAACTGTTGTTGACACAAGGTGGGAGGCTGGAGCCTGGGCAGATTGTGTTGCCTTCAGCACTATGGCAACTGAGCTCATTGGGCAAATTTTCCTTTGTAACAAACCCATTTTCTAACTGCAAGCCAAGCTGTTCTCCAAAAATAATTTCAGACTTAGCCATCATTCAAATCTGACCCCTAAACTGCCCAAGCTGGTTACACTTGCCAAACCATCAGTGTTGTCAGTGGTTCTTCTTACCTTACAATATGCTGTTTTACGACTCTAAGACTTGAGCCCTTCCCAGCTCAACAGTCTAAAGTTTTGTTGAAATCTTGCCAGCAGTTTGCACCGTCCTGTGCACACACAAGCCCAAGGCAACGAAGAGAGATGCTGAGTCCTTATATATATGGGATGCAGAGAGGCTAAGACATAAACAATCAACAGATACTCACACGGGCCACTGCATGCCTCAAGAACAGCTTTTCTTGGGTAGACGGTATAAAAGCTACATTAGGGAAGATTTTTATGAAAGAATACGGCCATGCTCTCAGCCTAAACCTTTTTACCCTATTCTGGTGTCAGGTGTGGACCATAGAGATCTTGCTTTCTTTCTTGCTTTCTAACCCTAACCCTAACCCTGTAGTCACCTTTTCTGTACACATGAAGGGCCAAATCAAAACATAAGCACAAAATATAAAACCCCTCTGGCAAATAGCAGTAAATGAGTGATCTGTCTAGAGAAAGCTGGACTCACCAATGGTAGATTTTCTTTTTCTTTTTTTCTTTTCTTTTTTTTGTTTTATTTATTTTATTTTTCTTGTCCATATTTTTTGAAGAGCTTGAATTCCCAAATCCCAGCCCACTCATCCTGAGCTTGCATTTTCTCGGTCCAAGTCCGGTCAAAGCCTTTAAGTTGGCAACATTTTGAAAACAAACACAACCCAATTAGATTAGAAACCTTTTCTTTTTTTTTTGGAGCATGTCTGGTGCTGTGATGCTTTAACTGTCCTAAATGCTGACAGGCAACCCAAAATTAGCAAAACTTACAAGCATGTAGTACAACTGTTTGATAAATATATGTAAATGAAAACACTTGAATTAACTAATATTCAAATTCAGGCACAACCTATGGTATCAGCCTAGGCTAGCTCAAATGAAATAGTGTTACCCTCAGACTCTGTAGTAAAGAGACAGCAGGGAGCCCTCTTTAGTGCTCCTGAGTCAAAGTTGTTAATGCAGCTAACTCACTACCAACTAAAGCAAAGACCCAATTAATGTCTCTTAATGGTCCAAACTGTGCAGCAAATGGCAAAGGTTCAATCCTCTACTTCTTCCATTGCCAGCCAAGGCAGTGACACTTATATTTCAAAGAGGAAATCATGTACATTTATTAAAGGGGGGAAAAAAACAAAAACAAAAAAAAACATGTACACTTTTAACTCTGTTATCCCAGGGTTCTGTTCCACCGTGGCCGAGATTACAAGCTCTACTCTGTATCCTTTGATATAAAGCAATCACAGAGCAGCCAGCTTGGTAAAGAGCATGCTGTGTGCACTTTACATCAGACTTCATGTTGTCTAGTACAACTCTGAAGTTGAATAAAAGCCAGAAATATCTTGCAACCCCTTCCACCATCAAAACTTAACCCGTCTCCTATACTTACTTGTGTTCTGAAGAGCAGTATGACAGCAGAGATCTCATTCCCTCCATGTTGCTAATACCCTGCCATTTCCCGATCTTTAAAAACAATTCTTTCACCATAATTACCCTGCATGGTTTCAAAACAGATTATTTGAGCCAAAGTTTCACATGCCCGGCCCAAAGTTACTAAACTCCCTAGGTGGGGCACTGTTGCACAAATTTCTTCTCTGCGTATCAATAATTTGTCAGAGAGCTGTGTTCTGTGGTTCAGTGGCTCCCTGATCATTCCTTTTGATGTGAAGTGGATTGTGGAGCTGTTGTTATCTCTTTCCCGTGACAATACCCTTCCTCTCTGTCTCTATCTCTCTCTTTGTCTCTCTGTTTCTCCTCCCCCACCTCTCCCCACAGATCATTATGTTGAAATTATTGCTTACTAGTGCTCTGCTCCACATGTGTCCCAGTGCTGAAGTTCCGGTGGCCGGCGGTAGCTGTGTTTGGGGTCCCTGCGGATGTGGCTGAGCCAGGGCAAATGGCCCATGGCCCACTAGTCTCGCCTCCACTGGGATCTATGGGGGGATCAGTTCTGCAGGCGAGTCGCCAA
>OMLB01043150.1:0-10924 GCA_900302555.1 Myripristis jacobus
GAAAAATATAATTAATAAAATAAATAAAAAAGATGGAGAATGAACTACAATTAAAATTGGAAAATATGAAATACTACAAATAGGCTAATGTATCCTTTCAAAAAATTCAACAGACAATTATATTCACCTAATAATAAAGTCCAGTGCATAACGTGCCCAGGGATTGCTCATGAGGGCAGAGACCTCAGAGAATAAGGAAAAGGAACACTGATGGCAGCACCACAATCTCTGACCTAATTTCATCCAGGCAAGCAGTGCAGATACGACACCAAAGAGACGTGTGGCTGTTATATGGCCTTGTGTATCTTTCAACTTTAACCTGAAGCAATCTAGCATTTAGGCCTACATACAGGTCAATCCTGTTTAAAACTCCTGCCTCACATAGGCTAGTTGCCTAGGTGTCTGAAAGGAGCTTTCCTTGCCATCAGGAAGGACAGCTTAGAGGCAAGTGGTGTCGCTGTGCATGATGCCTAGGCTACACCTGATCCAATCCACTCCGAAAACAGGAGAGGACTCTGAGGACATTCTGCTCAACTTGCTCAAATTCCCCATAGGCTGGTGATTATATGATCAGGTCAACAAAAATAACAGCAAGCTATTTACTGAAAGTGTGCAGAGTACAAACTAAGCACAGATACAGTATGGCAGGCTCTGCGGTGCTTACACACAGGAGCAGGGCTCTCCTTGTTTGCAGTGGCTCACTCTTGTTTCGCCATCAAGCTCTGCTGTCTGCACTATCACACAGTAGAGAAAAACACATCATAATGTAGTGGGCAGCACCCAGAGACGGAGTGTACTATATAAACAAAAGCTATAAAACTGAAAACACCTTGTCACCTTATCACTGTCACATGTGCAGCATTGTCTCCAATGAGCTTTGGTCATTGCTTCTCTTAAAAAAAAAAGGATAAGGTTAGCTTGAATGTCAAGCAGAAACACTGTTTGTACGTTGCTCCAGAGGGACTTTAGATAAAAAGATCTAAATACAACAACTAAAGTACAGTCAGTGACTATAGCTGTACAAACCAGCCCATCAAGTGAGACAGACCTTTCAGACAGACAGTTGAAGCAAAAAAAAAAAAAAAAAAACACACCTACCTACATACTATCACACATACCATCTCCAGCCAAGGATGTTCACTGAATATGCAAGCCAGCTCAACTGGTCTGGAGAGTTATCATTCATGTAAAACAGACAGCACAGTCATTCAATTGGACCAGCTGATTGTTGTGTAACAACACAAAGAGACAAATGCACAGATAATGCATCTGTCATTGCCAAAAGATTTAGGTTAACACAGAAAAATCACTAACCACAACCCAATTTATTGCCTCCGTAAGACAGCAAAACTCCAGCTAGCACGGCTGGTAGAAGACCAGCTCAACAGTATGACAAGGTGGTAACTGCCAAAGACAATGCTGCAAGTCTGCAGTTCAAAGACATTTGAATAACAGCCAAAACCCTTTTTATGGCACAACAACTCAATTCATCTTTACTGCTTCGCAGAGACAACTGCAGTCAAGCCGCAATAGCAACCAAGGAGGTTTAGGGGGTACGCCAAGATACCCAGACAAAAAGGTCAGCTAAGAAGTCTCTGTTCCTTGCTACCTTAGCCTCAAGCTTGCATGCCAACTGTTAAATATTTTATAAGGATGAATAGTGACACTGTACATTAGAGACGTTCTACTGAGGACCCAGAGCTGCCAGTCACCGGAATGACCCCGATTCCTCTACATCAGTCACTGCTGAAGCTACAACAGCACAGCTGTCTGTGCATCAAGAAAAAGAAAGAAAAAAATACTACTGTAACTATAATTACTGTTGTCACCACTACATGTGCAGGACCAGGCATGGCACAGCCTGTTGTCATAATAATGGAGGACTTAGAAAAAGACCACGTGGGATGTGTGTAATTTTCAGTACACATAATCTAGGCACACAAGCTTCAGTGAATACAAGTGTTGCCAGAGTATATTTAATGAACGCATATGTATGTGAGTAAATATATATCTGCGTTTCAAAATATAATTATGTTGCCATGTTGGTGCACAAGACTGAAACATACTTACTGTGTGATCGTGTTCTGTACACTTTTTTCATTGAGTGTCATTCCTGGGGGTGGATCATTTTGCAGGGCTAATAGTTCCTTTTGTAGCCTTTTCTGTTGGAAAAAGCATGTTCAAGTTTCTTAAACACATCCTGCATATGTAGACATTGAGCTAAACACCGGGGAAATTAAGGAGGTAACTTAATAAAGAATATGAATTTGGCTGTAAAATAACAATAGCTACTAAATCTGTCATTTCATTTAGTTTCATTATAACCGCCGCTGACAATGTAAACAAACACTGAAATGTCACGCTTGTATACAAAGACAGGATGGATCAGTACATGACGGCGTGATTACAGCTCATATCATGAAAGTGTACATCTAAACTCCGCTGTGATCAGTGAGCCACACTGAGCGTGACTGGCTCCAGACAGAGGATGTTACTACCTGGAACAAAATTAATCCGCTGCTAACCAGTGACATGCTAACGTTACGTATTTGACACGGGCTGCACTTTTATGAAGTGCGTAACGTTAGGTTGATTTAACAATTGAGATTTTTTTTCATGGATTCTGAAAATATTGTTTGATTCGATACACGGCTGGAAATTCACCCGATGCACCTGTTCAGCTCCAGGGTGGACAGGAGTGGGTCAATTTGAGCACCGTTTCGCTACCACTCAAGGTAGCTTGCTAGCCGAGCAACACCAGCCAGCTAACAAGCCAACAGTCAATTAAGTCGCACGTCAAGAGGAATAAAAAAAAACCCCGAAAATTATCGCCTCATACCTACAATAACCGGTGGTATATATTTCTAAGTGTACGTCAATGTTTAATTATATTGTTAAATCAACCTGTTAGCTGTGTCTCGAGCGAGTTCCTAACAACGCTTGCTAGCCTTGGCTTGGGGCTGTTGATGATGATGATGTGCTAGCTATGTTGCTAGCCAAGACCAATCGCTAAACCCTGGACAGTTTAACACAAAATCCCGTCACTGCCGCTTTAATGTGGCTACTACTTCGAATAGATACATTTACGCAGATGAATTGGTCAACCAACAGCCCCGTGAAAACCGACGTGAAGGTCAGGTAAATTAATAAGTATGCGATCGCTGGCAGTTGTATTCTTACCTGCATCGACGCCATGATGGAAACCCCCCTGCATCAGAGCAGAGCAACGCAGAGCTGTACGTCAGGGCGTCACGTGGCCGGGGGAGCGTTGTTTTGACAGAACAAAACAAACCACTGAGCCGCACCGTTTTCGCGACGTTGACAGAGAAGTCCACATGAGCCCTCATTCACTGCAAGGCCACAATGAAGTATGCAGCAAAAAATAAAAAATAAAAAATAAAGTCAATCCCAGCTGAGACCTGTTGGTTTAGATCTGATTCTAAAAATGGATGAGACGACATCCGGGCGTGACAGGGTCAGTGACCTCTGCTCAAGGAGGGATGACCTGCCTGACAAGTCCGTCATACCACACCGCATATTCCGTGATCATTATTACATAGAGAGCTAATACAGTCCGGTAATGAACGAGAACAGTCAACATTATATGAGCCAAATGTTTAGCATGAGGCGCATTATCACGAATACACACTTTATACCACTTAGAACATTAAGTAATCCATATGATCACATAATAAAATCGATTCCTTATGACAGATTATGAATGTGTCACATGATTTGTATAATATTTTTGTTGGTTTAATTCTTCTCTTTAAATTACAACTCTTATCATACTTTTTTCTTTTGTTAAATATAAAGCATAAATCCAAAACTGATTTCAGAAAAAGCAGTCCCCTTTATTAATGAAGGCCAAATTACCTCAAGAGCATGCTAAAAATGATTTATTCTCAGCAAACGTTTTTCCTGTAGGAACACGTTTGGTTACATCTCCTAGTCATGGGGAACAGAACAACTCATCAGTTTGACATACCTGGCTCATATAGGGTTTCCTGGAAAAAAAAAATGCACTATCACCCTCCAGCCACTACATGCTCAACTTGAGATGGGGGAGCTGTCAATGTGGCTTCTTTGTTCCAGTTCTTTGTGTTCCTATTTTCCTGTGTGACACTACATGGGAACCTAGTTGAGCAATGGCTCAAAAGAGGCTCTTAACATAGACATACCTTAAGCGTAACCTGTTATGTCATGTTTCAAGATGATGAAACATCACAATGTGCTGACTGTGTGCTTCTGATTCCTTATGGGGTTATGAGCAATGGCATGTACTTAGAATTACAAAATCACTACTACCCATCTCATACTTCTAGTAATCTAGTGTCAGTCAGAAAAAAAACAAAGTCAGCAACGTATATGACCCTGTGTTTCTCTGCAACATGCACTATATACACTACTCAGCCTTCTTATGGATAGTGCCGTTACAGTATACATAATTAACAAACACTTCATTGTCATTCAGTGTCCTTCCTCTAATGGAGATAGATCAGCTGTTCTCAGGCACTGAGCCAGTCCTTCCTGGCAGATTTTCTGTTGATAACCTTAAAAAGTCATTTGGAGTCAGATTAGTCCTCCTGAATCCATTTTCATCCCCCGGCCTTCTGTTTAGGAAGATTCCTGCACTCATGTGGTGGCAAGACCTTACATCTCTAGTCACAGACGACACATTTTGGAGATATTATCACAGTACATTTAAGATAATGTGTAAATTATAACCCATGATTTAAATACCAGCTCTATTCAGTATTACTGCAGAAGAATTGAGCAGTGTGTGCCACAAAGATGACAACTGCAGGGTTTTGAATCCAGTGTGGTTTTGCTATTTTATAAGATACATGCTGCAATGAATGACACTTTTATGCTACAATGCTTAATTCTACAAAAGGGAATTTTGTTTACTTGCATTTTCTCTTGTTATATTGTTGTCATAATAGAGATACAAACAAAACATTGAGGTAAACTTTTTATCTTCCAAATTGTTTCTGTTGAACCAACCAAGGAAGTATAAAGAGAAACAATTCTCCAAGACAAATGTCTGTTTAAAGATATTTCCCAAATGACGTACAAAGTTTAATACTGTATATTGGTGTGTACAATTTCTCTATCAGCTAGTTTGCAATTCTATTCAAATCCATACCTTAAAATTGCACCTATAAAACAATTTCCAATATTTACATCTGCAAGAACAAATGGACCAAATGTGTGATGTATGTTCTTTGTGAAAGCGGTATTTAAAGTCCAGTGAACTGAGCATATCAGACAAGGTAGCAATTAGCACCGAGGCGCTCACCAAACAAGTCTTTATTAAGATGGATAGCTGAGGAAAGATTTCTAAGGGGTAACCACATTTTTTTTTTTTTTACATTCTGGGGCAACTGGTGCAACCTTCCATATCCATTTATTATATTAAAATGAAATCTTTTATCATCAATAAAATGAGAACAGAATGCCAGGTGCAAAAGAAATTTTAACATACATCTCAACGACATTTTCATTCATGGTTTTATATGATGTACATGGCAAAACAAGTTAAATAGTGAAAAAAGAAATCTAAAAATGTTTTAAGCCGCTACATTATCTTTTCATCATTTTAGCAATCCAAAAAGTTTGCAGCCATGAGCAGTTCCAGTGCAATCTCTGGGGCGATGGGAAATTCGGGTATTTCTGTGGAGCTGTTGGTGTAACGGACCTTGTAGGTGAAATACATGCAGACCTTGGACAGCACATGAGATGGGATCTCCCTGAAGTTCACTTCATTGGTTTCATTTTCAGCAAATTGACCTGCAAAAGGAGAGTTATAGTAGGTGTCATGGTTAGTTTGACCTAAAGCAGGCTTTGCAAATCAGTATCACTAATCAATGACACACAGCTGTAAAGTGTCCACTGTCAAAAATGTATATAGTAGTTTGTTTTTTTTTTACAGAAGGATGGGATTTGAGAATCATATGAAAAAGAAAAGATACAAAACCACAGCATGTATTCACACAGCTTACATTTTACTCTATGTATAAAGGCAGGTCTCACACAGAAGGTGCATAGTGCCACCAGGTGGACAAGCACAATGGAACTGGGCTACATAAACTACGCCTTAACCTAAAACACAGGCTGATTCAGTCAATTATCCAGTTTAAACCTCATGTAAAAACACCAGCAATACACTATCTAAAAAAAATTCTATGTTTACTTATGCACAATCTGAAAGAATACAGATTGGCTGAGGATTCTCCAGTGCCAACTCCTTTAATCCACAACATTATTACTGCAGTAACAACTTCCACTTTATGGAATCATCAACTATTAGAGGGGCACAACTGAAAACAAAAACATTAAGTTAAAATTATCAAATTTAAAAACTCTTCTCAAACCCCTTCAGTCTGTAGTTTGCTCGTTCCAACAGCTTAGATGTTGCAAGATGTTTGCAAGTTACCTTCACTGACACCATTACAAGTTCTTTCCCTTCTTAGGCACTTGGTAGAGCGAACACTGATTTCGCAAACTACAAGCAATTTTCCCATCTCCAGGGACATCTTATATAAACACTGTGCACACTTTCCATGTAAACACTGAATTTATAAACACAAATCCTGAAAATGAGTATACTCCAACACAAACCTTCTTATGCACATTTAGGGCACAGTTCGAAATGGCGATACCAGTGGAAAACCAATTAAGGATAATCATTTCAAACAGAAGTTTAAGAAATTCTTTATGGTCACACCAAATTACAAAGGCTTCTGACGTGCTAAAATCCCAGAAAAGCAACCAGGTCTTAGTTTACAATCGATGCTTCTAGTATCACTCTGCCCAATGCAACAAACTTGAGAACATCCCCACACAGGTTTAATACCTGGGACTTGTCACCAGTCTGTCAGAACTGAAGAAGCTTCCTCGATAATAAGGGAAACATCTTCGAGAATCTGCAGACAAGTCCAGTTGGCCTCAATTAAACTCTGTGGATAACCATGACCCGGATGACTGAAAACTTCCACAGACATCTGGCCAACCAGTGGCACTGACAATTTGATGTGTAGCAATACACACCTTGGCATCAGATCACTTCTTGTTTTATTTTTAGTTTTAAAGAGGGTCCAACTCTCAGGGCTGGCAACATTAACTGCTGCTGCAACAAGTTGCCACTGAACAAACTGTTTTTGATTGGTGAACTGAGGCCACCATCTTGCTCCAACATTACAATTTGCTTAAACAGAGATAGGAATGACAAGCAAATTTACAAGCATATCAGTATTCAAGAAGGGCAGATTGTTAACAATTCAAACCTGAGGCTCGTTCACAGGTATATCATTTCACGTTTATAAAAGAAAAACTGCATGTCAATGTGTGTACTGTGTCATAAATCTGATTATTTTTGTCCAGGCAGGGTTTTACTCTTTTGTTTGCATGTATCCATTTGCTGTAATCTACACATCAATTCATAAATGAGGCCCAAGATTACAAATTTGGGTTAACATCAAGTCATACTGAGGACATGTTCATTTTCAAGTGACTGGACTGATTTTTGTGGCTTATGGGTCTTCAATTTCTCAGCTCTGGGTTAGTCTTCATTGCTCATTGTTTGGGTGACCAAACACTTAGTCTAACTTTATTTCTGCCAGCAGCCAAAGGTCTAACAGTATGGCTTATTCATTACAGAGATGCCATTCCAGACCACTGGATTTACTGACAATAGACAATTTGCTAAGTAATTTTTTATCTTTTTTCTAGACATGACTGACTCTTACTGGATTAAAAGTAAATATCCCCTAATAAAACAATTCCTGTTTGAAAAGACCTTTATGAGCTGGGTATATACTGTATAGGTTTGCCCCAAGTTGATATTTCTCTGGATCCTCACCTGGCCCGCTCAACATGGCTTTGATAGTTCCAGACGTCAAGGCGTGTTCTCTTTTCACAATGAATTCATGGCCATCTGAAGAGATCAGTTTCACATACATGGCATCTGGGCCTTCACAGCCACCATAGGTTTTCTCTTCACCATCTGCAGTGGAACACAAATCCAACATCTCAAGCAGCCATCAGACACACTGAGGTACTAGACGCAAATCTGACCAACTTCAATGGTTCTATTAGCCTAAAAGTAGGTTTATAAAACCTGAATCTGAACTACCACTTTTGGTAAGCTGATTAAATTGACACAATGTAAGCATTAGAATAACGTTAGATCAGTAAATAACTCACCCATTCTGTCCTGGATTTTCTGTTAATCCTGGAAGGAACGCAGAGACACATTAAATATAAACATTAACACCTGCCCTTGTAACTTACAGCCAACAACATACTGGGAGATTTTCTCTCTTAAATATATTGACGTTACACTAGACACACACAGACACACTTGCGTTCACGTTAGCACGGCCTAAAACGTTTAAATTACGTTAACCAGCGGTAACTAGCCTAGCATGGAAGCCAGATTTCTACGTGGGGGTGTCCGACAAAAAGTAGTGCGGGCCCCCCTAACGCCCCTGAGGAATTTTTTCCTAAATGAGCACATAACATTACTGGTTTGAGTCTTTATAAACTGAACAACATCCACCGTGTCAAAGTTTTTACGACGAAACAATTTGTTTGTTCCGCAAAATTCGTTTCACAGATTTCCGTGACAACATATACTCATGTTGTGTTTCAAAATCAAGCGTCTATTCGTGTCTCAGTCCAAGATAAACCGGTATTAACTTCAAAAGGTCCACGAATGTACAATTAGCACGAGTAATTCGTACCCTCAACTTATTAAAATATTACAATATCGGGGTATAAAGGAGGGTCCGTATCGTTACGTTATCTGTGAAATAGCTGTTTTAACATATCAATCTGTTGGTCTAATCAAATACCAGATAAAATATGGTTGTTTTAATGGCTATCACCACCCCGAAATGTGTGTTAGTTCAGCCTCCATCAGCTAATATACTACGTTAGTTAGCTGAACTCTATTAGCTAGCGAGCTAACGCCAAAACGTTAGCTAACGCCTAGCTAGCCAAGCAAACGGTTTAATTTCGAGTATTTGCCGCCCGGTGTCCTCCATCCAGACCTCGTAAATAGTCTGAGAGGATCCACACAACTGAGTAATGATAAAGACAACAACATGCAATCTAAAAGTAAAAGTCATTTTTTTCTTTTTACCACACTGCAGTAGAATGTGGAGTGGAGAGCTCGCTTCAGCTAACGCTTGCCACCTAGCTGTTGACACCCGGAATTAGTTTAATATAAACAGCCGTGCGCGTCCAAATGTCTTCCGTAGGAACTCAACTGCACAGACAAATGGTCCGTCTCGTATACGTTTATCTCTTGCATACCAAACCTTCAAAGACGGCTGTGTAATGTTGCTTGATTCAAACATATAATAAAGTACATCTATTGTTTCACGCAATGAGTTTGGAAAAGCATAAAACAACGTGCAGTGAATGAGAGCTGGGATATAAGTTTTTATTTCTGAATTATGAACTTGTACCCCCGGCGTCCAGTATTTGCCAGTGTCACAGGAGAAATGTTATTGAAAGAGAGGATGATGCATGTGTATGTATAATGTATAATTATTCTTCTTATTATTATTCTTCTTATTATTTTACAGCGAGATGAGATAACTTCACACTTACAGACCGCATTTGACCAGAGATGACATTGATCTGCTACCCAGCAGGGGGCGCCTGTGTTTCAGGTTACTGTTCGTTAATGTCCCTGCTGGCAGTGATGAGAGAGAACAGGTGCTGATTTAGCATGACAGAGACATTCTGCAAGCCCATAAATCTGGATTCAATAGGGAAAGAGCCAGGGAAAGACAGAACACATGTCTGCTGCAGTGTCACACATTATCCAAACAATAACCCGGGGCGGTACAAATGTGATCAGCTCTGCATACTGTACATTTTTTAGATGCACAGAACGATCATGGAGCAATTATGATGATTATTTCCCAGCCACACTTGTGCCCCTAAATTGATGATGAAAGGAGGCACTCAGTACCCTCCAAATGTGAGTAAAGTTTGTGGCAAGTTTTTTGTTTGTACCAACAACAAATCATTAGAGGTCATAAAGTCTCTTCTACCCGTTACAGGAAAGGCGGAGCCTGTCAAAGATCAGAGACAGTTGAGAAGTGGTGAGATAGTCAGAGTCATGTTCAGAATGTGACTTTACCCTGATCCCGACTGGAGCTCTTTTATACCGGAAAAGTGATGACTGCTGAAATCTGAGGCCCCCAAATGGATACAGATATCTGAGCTGTGTCACTCAGAGCACAGGGCATATCTATAACCTCTGCTGCTTGACCCGGAGGCACTGTCTGTGGGAACATCGCCCCTTAAGGCTGATCCACCAACAATTTTCTCTTTTTCACCTCATGCATCTTGGTCAGTATGGGATTTACAGGAGGGTATCATGAATTCATAAGTGACTCAGCGGTTAAGAGGTGGGACACGAGCAGGTTTTGGCTTTAAAATGCGACAATTTGTATGTCCAGACAGCGCTCAGGACCATGTGCTGTTGTAAAATTGTCCATGCACGCTGCAGGTCACAACCACAGATGTCTATCATTGTGACTTCAGTAGAAAAGACCCCCCCCACACACAAACACACACACACACATACACACCCCACCCCCGAGTATTTGTCTTACAGTAATACCAGGTTTAGCTATGCTGTCACTGTGTGTTCCAGAAAGTTCTCATGCCTTCCTGCATTTTGACTGGGACCAGGAAGAGATCTCTCTCTCTCTCTCTCTCTCTCTCTCTCTCTCTCTCTCTCAGTGTTTCTATTCGCTCACACACACACACACACACACACACACACACACCCACACACACATACACGCACACACACACAAAGAGAGTAAAGAGTAGTGTTGCACGATGCATCATAAAGATATCGATATCTCAGTATTGATATGAGGGGTGGCTGTTATAA
>OMLB01043150.1:21018-35418 GCA_900302555.1 Myripristis jacobus
CGACTGACAGCTGGTGCAGCCAATCCAAAAATTGCTGCTGGATTCCAGTGGACAGGGAACTTTTTAAAAAAAAATTTTATAGAAGATTATTCCACAGAGCTCAAGTCATTTTATTGTCTTTAGGTCTGTTTTCGTGTCACAAAGCGCTCTCAGGTTGGAGCGAGAACCCTGTCCATGCAGTTAACTTCTACCAGACCTCATGGTGTAGTGGCTCACACTGTTTGTATATGTTGGCATTTACAGAGGTGCTTTCAATGAGCACCTAGCAAAAAGGAACAGAGAGCATTTTGCATCCCTATAGATTTATAATCAACTACAAAATTTACTTCCAAACTTAAAGGAACAGTTAACCCAAAAAGTTCTTGAACTCATTGAGAACACTCAAGAACCACTATAATGAGGATGTGCAATAAATAAAGTTGTCACTATAGTATTTTCAGCTATGAATATGATTGTTTGGCTTTGGAAGGCTTGAATCATGCTTCACAAGCTGTACTGTAGAGTAATTTGATTGTCATTTTTCTATTTTCTGGAACTCTAAAAAGTGGTACCCACTGACTTTGCTGTGCGAGCTACATCCCTGTGTGCTGTATGGACCGAGGTGCTTCATCTGTGTTTCAAGGGGCATGAAGGAGAATAGATAGTAATTTTCCTTTTTGGGTGAACTGTTCCCATAAAGCAGCACCTCAATTGCTATTGGTTGGGCAAACAGTTTGTCCTTTTTGCTTTTTTTTATATTCTTATACTGATACTTACTGTCTCTTCTGCCAAAGTGTCTGCAATCTCCATACTGGCTTTCTTTGTGTCCGCGAGGCTCTTTGGCTTTAGGGAATCCTGCTTCCTGAGTTTGTGGTCGCTCTTGCTCTCCCGTATGGAGGCTGGCTTAGGAGTGGGGGTACTGAAGGACTTGGGGGGCGGTGGGGGCATGCGTGCCAGGGCCAGTGCACTAGGCTCTTCCTCTGGATCCTCCTCTGGGTCTGGAGGTGGAGCGCCCCTTACAGGGGCCTTGACATAGTAACTGTGGTACTCAGCGTGGAGCTGGCCATTGACTGGAATCGCAGGAGCCTGGTGAGGGGAGACAGGCGCTGGGCTAGGTTCTTGAACTTTAGGGGGTTTAGGTGGAGCCTCATCATGTGGAGGGGGAGCTCTTGGGCCATCTGCGACGGCTGGCCTCTCCTCTTTACTTGTCTTTCTACTAGACCGCTCATCCTTGCTGATCTTACGACTTGGCTTCTCTTCTTTGCTTGTCTTGCGGGAAGGTTTTTCTTCTTTGCTGGTTTTGCGGCTGGTGCTGTTGGCAAGCTGGCCTTTCTTCTTGCTGGAGTGGGGTGAGGGGGGAGGCGTGGCTCCAGGGCTGGTAGCAGGGGAGTGGGGAGGAGTGGTGCCTTTACGGTAAAAGTGGGGAGAATCTTTTGGGGAACTGTCCTTCTTCTCAACGGGGACCTCCTTAATCTCCACCGGCTCCATGAACTGTTGCTTGATGTAATCAGGCCCTGCAGAGGTGTGAGAGAGCACACATTAGCATAACACATAATTCACAAATACACTTGGATGTCTATGAGAAAGAAAGAGAGAGAGAAAAAGAGAGAGAACAAACGCCTACAGTACATTTGCTCAGCTCACACATATACTAAGAATACAACATACAAGCCCACCGATTTTCAAATGCCCCATTATCTGAGGCTCAGATGTACAGTCCAACGATGACACGGGAGATTAGCAAACCCTAAAGCAATGCCAATTCTATTCTGTAATCTCTGACCCAGCCACTGTCCAAGAACCCAGATTAGAAGAACAGAGCTTCCTATCTGCTATCAAGTGCTGCTGACTGACTGGACAGTTGTGCTGGCCTTAGGTGAGGCTAGCAGAGCAGCATATAGAGAGAGAAGAGAGGCAGAGAGAGAGAGGCTGATTAATGCAGGGTCACAAACACCATTTCACAGTGGAAGCCTCCTCTGCAGGCATATCTTTATCATCAGTCATTCTCTTTTATCAGTCTGTCGTTTTCTTGGAAAGGCCCTTGTCACATCCATTCTCAGCTTTCGAGCGGCCAACATGACTCTATAGATAAGGGGGGCTTGACCTTAATGCGCAATGATGCTCCTTTTATTTCATTCTATACTTTGATCCTCACGGCAATCTGGCTGCTCAGTCTGGGTACACTCATACAGCCGGCTACTGGCCCTTCTCTGCACTCTGAGTTTACGGACTAAGTTAGAGGACAAAGATAGTGTAATGGTGATGCAACCGAGTACTGGACTCAACGCGCACTGCTCTTTTAACTATCATGTGCTTTGAGGTATCTGTATGGGCATTATGTAAACATAAGTTTTGATAATAAAGCTCGCCTGAATCTAAATTTCATTTTGCATGTGGGAAAAATAACACTTTATCTGTCCCTTTGTTCCATGTTCAATTAATATTTATTAGATAGAACAGGCTGAGTGTTTCTTTGTTTGCCTGTTTTTTTGCCACTTGGGCTAAATTAGACTGTGTCAGAGTGACTCAGATGGGGACAATGCAGCTTTGTTTGCAGAACATCAGATGGTACGAACAGAAGAGGTTTGCTCCAATACAGCCAAGCTGCAGTAAAGAGAAAGAAAGTGGGAAATTATGGAGATGTTAGGTTACAGATAAGTAGAATCCAAAACACTGAAGATGAAAGCACTTTATGGTTAATCAAAGGGCTTCATGAAGCATCCTTGTATATGCACGCTACCTTTGAACTTTGCAGGATGTCATTCCATGAAGAGGAACCAATGTTGATTTAATTATGACACTTATCCTCTCTAGGAACAACTACGCCAACATTGAGTAGAGAAGGGAACAAGTACATCCAATCCCATATCTGCATAAATGATGTTATCAAATAACCTTTCGGGCTTCAGTACTTATAAACCCAAGCTATTTTCCAGCTTTAGGGCATTCCTAATTTGTTTCATATGCACCAGAGTCAATAAGACCCACTACAAAGAGATGGGAGATGTATGAACATCTGTGGGGCTTAAAATATCTGGTGAGCCTAATTTCACACCATAAGTCGATAAGAGTTAGGGCTCCGTGGGTGGGTCCGACTAGTTTCACTCTGTTTGGGGACAGATTCCTCTCACAGGTTCCAGGCATTTTCTGAATGGTTGTCAGCACTAAAGCGCCCCCAGCCTGACATACACATTCACACACAGACGCACACACACACACACACAAGTACACACACACACAGAGGACTGCAGCACTGGCAGTCAGTCAAAACTACTTACACTATACTACTGCAAGCATTTTAAATCTGACAAAACCACGGAGAAAATGCAGTCCCAAAAGTTTTTTTTATTTTTTTTTATTGCATTTCATCATATATCAGAGGGCTGTAAAATCCATTTTCTGAAAATTTGTGGCATTTTGCATCAATTAATCTCATGCACTGCTGATGCCATTTGATTTGTGATCATTTATGGTATGGATATTGCAAGAATCATTATTTATCAGTATGCTCTTACTCTAATGTAGCCTTACTTTCTATGTTTAAATACCTGAAACACTAAAAAGTTGCAGTCATGCTAACAGGACTGTAAATCAAACTGAGAGCATATAATCATACTTTTGTATTTACAGCTCCTCTTGTTTGAAATTAGTATTTTATTGGGCGTCGTTATTTTTGGCTTGAAAGCTATAAGCCAGTGTTGCACTTGTAACTCACTGGACAACAAAAATCCTGGCGCTGTGACATCCCCAGTGTGTGGCTGCCATGTCGATACCTTAGCATGCGTTCTTGCTGTAATGACTAAGTGCCTTTTGATTAGAAATGCTAAGGAATGCTGCCCAGTCAGCTGGAATATGTTCAGGGACTCAATTACCCAGATGGCTGCGGTGTTTCTTTCATCTGAACATTGATCAACCAGGCTGAGTTTGCAGCCTTCCAAACAGGGTCATTAAAATAGGCCGTGGTATTAGTCATTATACCAAGACAAACTACTCAACCTGACTCAACCCAAATAAACACAAATCAACATTTGAATGCCAGCATTTGGAAGATTACATATTGAATTTTAGATAAGTGTGTATAATAGAGTTGATATTGTTATTTGGATGAATTGAAATCCTTGGGAAATTGATATTGTTTGTTGGGAATTAGGATACTGAGACATCCAACCCCTGTAAAGAAAAACTCAATATCATTATAATAGTTATTTTATCTTTCTTTGTCCAACAATAACGGTTCCATCCTGTCTTTCTCTATATTACCTCATCATTGTCTCTTTTGCTTTATTAGAGGTCAAGCTTTTGTTTAAGCTACAGTTGCCAGTTCGGTTCATGTTAATCCACAGCGTGTTTTCCGCTCTAGTGAACCCTTAGCAAAACACACACACTGACACACACACACACACATACCCACCCACACACACACACACGCTTGGGCATACTTACACAAAACATGAGGAGTTGGTTGGTCGTTTAAAACCCAGTCTAACCCCTTGTGACCTTAATTTGAGATGAACTGCAGTAACAAGAGGGAGGCTCTCGTTTTACTCCAGGCCTGGGTATGAGTGTACACACATGGGTTTGTGTGTGTGTGTGTGTGTGTAGTGAGAAGGCAGTGGAAGGAGTACAGTATGTACAGTTATCATATCTGTTGCTATAGCTGGGTTGAACAGTAGATTTACAAGCGTTCAGCGTGAAAATCTAAGCTTATCAAGATCGCAGCAAGTACATCCATATTCATTTGAGCGCAGAATATTATTTGAATATGTCAGATATAATCACGTCTTACAAGTGGTAGTGCTGATTATGATATAGGACATCTTCATTTTCCTGTTTTGTATATACATATGACGCATTTCCTGATATTTCTATCTTGATACTGATATATTAATATTTTGATACTAATACATATTAAAATGTATATATATTTTCATTTGTTCTGTGGGTTGGCATCGCTGCCTCTTCTCTCCCTCCTCTACCTGGTTATATTTAAGATTCATGACTCAATTTGTAGCTTTTTTGATTTTCTCTTTCTTCCTCCTACTCACACTGGCAGATGGGCAGGGGGAGCTGTCATTGTCTGGCCAGATTATATTCACTATTGTCACACACACACACACACACACACACCAAACACAAGCACATGCCAAGAAACAATGCCCCACACTTCACATGCAGATCACTACAACCTTTGTGGCCATACTGACTGACTCTGATCATTGTCTTCCTGTTTATTTTTTTTGAGTGGGAGCATGCGGAGAGAAGCCTGGGAGGGCTAATTCTCAAATGCACTGACATGTGATTGACAGAAAAAAACATGTCAGACTAGGAGACTTTGGGATCTAGTGGCCTTGAGTTTTACTGTAATTCTGTCATGAGTGTATGCCGAAAGAATAATAAAACCACACTGGGAATATAATGTGTCATATGCCTCGCATTACCTTTGAGATTAAAACTTTTTTTGATGAGTGGGGCTGATAAAATGAAACAAGTGAAAATTAGGGAATATCTCTTGTGATATTTTGCTTATACGGTGCTAAATTAGGCTCCGATGTGAAAAGTTCAACCAGAATACAAAAGTAGATGTTTTCCCATTTACGTATTTAAATGCAATCTATCCATCCAGATTGTTTCCATACAGTTTCTGTGTGATTTGGTGAGGTTTCCAGGAAGCCACAGCTTCCCCTGTCTCCTTGCACCCCAGTACAGTGGAGCTGGATATTGTTTTGTGGTGCTCAAGCCATCAGAAATTTACATGTGAAAAACTCAACAGCAACAGGTCTCTCCAAAAACAACGACACAGATACCCGGCATAGCCCACAGTCTTTAGGGATAAGAGTTTTGTTGGGAACCATTTCCTGCCAGAGAACACTAGCAAACTGCATCTAGGTGCTTCTAATTCATCCTCAGTACCAGTGGACTGATGCAGTTTTTATAAATTTTTGACAGTTTGAGCTCCACAAAAAATAGCCAGCCAGTTCCACTGTATTAGGGTGCCAGGAAACAGGAGCTTGCGGCAGACAGACAGAAAGTATTTGGATGGATAGATTGCATGAAGAGTAAATGGGGAAATATTTTGAGTGTATGTGTGTGTGTGTCTGTGTGTGTGTGTGTGTGTGTGTGTTGGGAGAACTCCTCTTGTAATGCAGTTCTTGATTTTGAAAGTCATAACTTTGCTGTGTAGCTTTAAACCTTCGTTGATGTGCTGTCTTGAGACTGACTCCACTAAATAGCCAGCACCTGCCCTATGAATATAAAGCAGCACCTGTTCATGTCTGGTTTTGGGTACTGACAGGTCTGTGCATTTATGGTGCCACCTGGTCCGTGTGTACCTTGACTGGGTCAAACAGGGCAGAATCGGAGTCCTACTGCCGCCCCCCCCCTCCAACACCCGGCTGAAGGAAGGGACAGCTGCTCTGCGTCAGCCCCAGAGAAGCGCAAGCGAAGGGCGAGCGAGGGACTGCGAGAGAGGCCATGCCACCTCTCAGTGCACAGGGATTTCAGCTATGTCTCCATTAGACCCCAGTAAGCACACATTGGCACCAAATATAGCCCAATTAACGTCACGCCATAAACCACGCCCAGCCAACCCCTGCTGCCCCCCTCCAGGGTGCTGTGTGTGAACCAATCATAAAGGTCAGGGTCCTTTTCCCTGTGACCCCCTTTTCCCTTTTGAAGTGCACACTCCCAATCTGGGTGATAATCTGTTATGAGTCTGAAATGTCAATTACAAACAACAAGGGGTTTAGACCCATGGCTGTTTCCCTAGAGGAGTTATTAGAAGCTGGTGGATTGGGATAAGTGAGAATATTTCCACTGTGGAGGTAGACACCAGGAGATTAGCTTGGGAAAGACACACAAGTTCTTTTTCATGGTGGCCACTGGATTTATGACTCTCCCTCCTGCAATTGTCTTTTGTTTAAAAGCTTCCTCCCCCAGCAGCATTTGAAGAGATGACATGATCAGCAAATAAATGATTGCACTGAAAAGGTTGATTCGACATTGCATTCTGACTCACTATGTCATTGAACTAAAAGGTCATGGAGTTCACAGGAAAAGAGTTTGGTGAGTTGTTCGAAAGTCTATCTTCTAGGAGGACAGCTGAAATTTTTTGAGTCTTTGAGCTGTCGCTGGCTGTCATTTGGCCTGGAAGCTGCAAATAGGGGACCTCGTTTACACTCAAACACGTTATGACCTGCCAAAGTACAAACCAAGAACCAATAACAAATCTAAAAGTAGGCTACTCCTCATTCCCTGAGCTTTTCTCATACTCTCAAATTTTTGAAGACAACTCATACATGTGAAATGGGGTTTGGCTATTTACAGGTACCTGTCTTGCTTTCAGCCAGGCTTACCAGACATGCTTACGTAACTGAAATGTTTAAACTGTGCAGCTCAGATGTCGCCCTACGCTGCACATTATTATGACATAGGCCTCTCTCTCATTCATGATCTGACTTATAAGGCAAGGACACTCTCCTCGCAGACTTGTGAACCTGGAGCTCACCAGGCCTGCCAAGCATGACCACCTTTTTCCACAACACAAACAAGCCGCAGGATGACCCTGTCCCCGGCCGGCCATTTCTGTGCCTCAGTAAAGGGACACGCTTGACTGGGTCCCATTGTCAATCTATTAGTCACCCACTATTTTGCGGTGTCTTTTGGCAGGGGCCCAGGGCCAGCTAGCTCATAGGCCTAAATATACTACACTCAGTGGAAGATGCTAGGCTTGGCAGTATGGATGTTACACTCTAAATAAAAAGGTGCTGCATAGTGCTTTTGAGCGCTGCTTGGCTTGTCCCTGGAGGAAAACCCAAAGTGGTGCCATTCTTAACCACTGTTCAAGCTATCTTTGCAGATCCTGTGTAACAAAATTATAGGTATCAAGTAATTAAGAATGAATTAATTGAATGACACGATGGACTATGTATTTAAATTCTGATTAAAAACACATGAGCAAATAGTTTCTCCTCCAAGACTGCTAAGAGATGACAGACATGACTTGGTGAATGAATGAATGCATCTGTTCTTCCAGAGCAACAGAAACTGAATAAAACAATGGGCTGTTCAATCAAAGACTCAAAATCTAATTGACCATTGTCTAACCTTTCTGCCCTCTCTCTGGCCTTTTGTTCTGCTGGTGACCCTCACTATTTATGCAGTATTACATATCAGGCATTTCCTTGTAAAACTCAGCTTACCTTGTAAATGAACTAAACAGAGTTGAGTCGACACGTTACACTCTGAGCTACTGTATAGTATGGCGTTTTGCCTGTAAAACTTCTGAGAAGAAGACAGATGATAACAGCTTGGTATTAGGAGCAGGGCCATCTTGACCATCACTATCATAACCTGTGAGCCATTTCTATAGTGACGCTGAAGAACAAGTTTGACAAGATGTGTGAGAACAGCACAAACAGAGCACAAACCTGGTCTTTTCACAGCAGCATGATTTTTTTTTTTTTTTGAGGGGGAGCAAAATTTATAGCAGGAAATCTTAGCAAGTATTTCAGAGCTGTTACAACAGGCCTTTGAGAGCAAAGACAAGGCTTCTGTGAAGAATACAGTACTCTGCTCCAAACAGGCTCTGCTTTTTCAAAGCACAAACACAGTCCTTCATTGTGGTCTTAGAAATCATCCTCAATAGCTCTGGTCTTCGATTACGCTCCTAGAGCACCAAACCCTGCGCTTTCCTGCTCACACAACAAGCTCATTACTGAGACTCAGACACAACCTTGGTAAACAACTCTAAAACTGTCAATGCTATACAAGCGCCATTATTCATATAAACTACCCAACCTGTCAACAGGTAGCCAAATCCTCAGATACATGTGGATAGAATTGACAAATTGGTTGTCTGAGGAAGCAAAAACAAAAAAGAGGGAATAACTTCTGCTTATCTTATTTTGTGATTTCTGACCCCCCCACCAACCACCTACAGAGCCACCAAAGACTGAAACTTCAATCCTGGCTAAGCCTTTCCTTACTTTTATAGCCATGCAACCTGCACTTGCAGACACAGGCAGACCAGGGTTCATACAAATGTAAAAGCTGGCCTCTGAAATACTCAAAGTATTGTATTTCAACCAGTGGAGGGAGTTCTGCTGACCCCCTAACCCCTCCACTCCATTACACCTGCAGCCTGGGTGTGGGCCCAGTCTGTTAGTGACTTTACAGCAATTTGACAGTGGCTGTGTGTGTGTGCGTGAGAAAGAGCAAGAGAGAGGGGGAGAAAGCGAGAAAGAATATGTTTGTGTATATGATGCAGCTAGGTTTGTGTTTGTGGGGGTCCACCCTGTGTTCCCAACCCCTATGTTCCATCAGTGTAATCCTGTCAATCCTATTTTCTCTCAAGATTAAAAGAAAAATTATTTTCATTCCTCTGTTATACTAAAAAAAATGCAGAAACTGATAGTAGATGCTTAGTAAATGATATTTGTTGATTATGGTGAAGGTGTTTCCATAGGTATGACCTTACTCAAACACACTTTTTATTTACATTAACATTAAAAAAAGTTAACATTGATATCAGTCACCTATGTCAAATCAGAGTGAGAGGAAATGCAGGGAGAAGAAGTGAGAGAGAGAGAGAGAGAGAGAGAGAGAGGGGATGACACTATAGGTCAGGGGCTAAATGCTAAGCCACGACACTGACATGACATGTTAGGCACCAGTAACCCTGCTGAGCCAGCGGGACGTCCAGACCTCACCACTAGTGACATGTTCTCCATGTTGGACAATACGCAGAGACCGTGCTGTGCTTTGTAGCCTCGTTCTTGAAGTTTTACCTGGCTGGTGGAAGTTGGGGGAGAGCTCCCGCGCAACTGCCCTGGCAATTTCAGAGTCCTGGATGGCAGAGATAGCGGCTTGGTCGGCTGCCTCGCTTTTTGTCCTGGCGTGAGCCGTTCTGGAGAAACACAAACACAAACCGCATTAGCGTGGCACATCAACACAGAGGCAAAGAAATAAAGAGGTCACGAGCCACTGTTGCAGGATCTGCTGGAGGAAACGTGGTTGAAGCCCCGTTCTTCAACCACGCAGACACATACACGAACATACATTTTACATTTCTTTTCTATGAATTACATAATCCAAAGTGACATTGGTGTGTGATGTGCGTATGCAGGATGTCATATCGCCTGTGACACTTCACTTCACTGTCAGGGATGGCACAACAGCCTCTCTTCTCCCTCGCTCGCTGTTTCCCGCTCCCTCTCACTCGCCCTCTGTCTCCTCATCTTTCAGCCATATCATTCAGTCTGTCCCTCCGAGGGATAATATAACACACCCCTCCCTCGTGCTTCTATCACAAATCCAAATCCTGATTTTCCAAATGGAGTCCAGCCCCACAGCCACATCCAAGCAAGACCTTAATCCAGTCTGGAGCACCGCGCGGCTGCTGGACCACACTGGAGCACTGCCCATAAAGCACATACAAACACAAACACACACACACACGTGCTTGACCACTAGAGGAAAGCCGATATATTGATGTATCATATCATGGCGTGTCCAATAAAAAAGCAGGGCGGAGTAGTGGTTAGCAAGACTGTCTTATGAGGCCTATGTCATGTCACTTTTAAAAAACAAACAAACAAACAAAACCATATATTTTCAGGTTATTTTTAAGTGGGTCAAATCCCTTAAGGGAGGTGGGCTTTTCAATAACTTTTGGGATTAAACATGGCAGAAATGCACTTATGACACTGCTTGCTTGGAAAGGAGATTTTATTCCTATAGATAAATGTACATCTACAATAAGCATGAAAAAATCTTTATTTTGACGTGGCAATGTGACAGAAGCCCATCACAATGTTTATAAGACAGAACAACACCGAACTACAAATGCAGTTTACAATTGCCAGTGACCCTACCAGGCCTACTGTACCACTGTGATGCTAAAAACCAAAAGGCAGAAGAGGAATATGTTTTGGGATCATGGTGAGCTTAGCATTAGCACTGAGAGGTATTATGGGAGCGCACCATGGTGAGACAGTCGTGTGCAGACAGAGGCCGGGGGGTGACCTGCTTAACAAATCCCTTGAAAACTCCACCGAGCGATACTGTACTTGTACACGTGTTTGTGCGTTCACACACATTGTTGTTAGGCACACTTATACACTGGGGAGAGAGAGGATTTTTCCCTGGTCGACCAGTCCATTCTGAAATACCTAATTATGCGACAATGTGAAATGCGTTAGATAAACGCTGTGAAAGCCGGTGGATTAGTCTCACCCGCGGCTCTCACTGTAGGAACAGATCACAAGTGGAGGCCTTGCACAAAATCCTCAACTTAAACAATACATGACAACGCAAAATGGAATGTGTGAGATCCAGATGGGCCGGCCAAGTATCAGTGTAAGTATTGACAGCTGCGCCTGGTGCCCTACTTAACCCGGCTCATCCATCTTCCTCTCCCTCTTTCTTTCACCATCCTTTCTCCTTTTCAATCAATGCTCCTCTTTCTGTCAATCCCTCTATCAGCATGGCTCCCCCTCATCCCTGCCTCCCCCCTCCTCCCTATTTCTGTCAGAGTGACCCCAACGGACAGATGTCTCTGTTTCAGACTACTTCACTGTCCTTGGACTCTGGGCTGTCCTGTTTCTTTGACGCGCCGGGACAGTGAGATATTAAAATGCATGAGGAGCCATATGCTGGGGGGGAGAGATGGGCCACTTCCTCTCCAGAAATAAGTCGCTGTATCACCCTGAGACAAAGGACACACTCAGATAGCTCAGCCACTGGAAACCAGCCACTAACTAGCTGCAGATAGGAATTCAGTTTGGAGAATTGTAGAGTACCTCAAACACAGTATAATTAGCAATTGGCTTCTCGCTCCAAGTTACACATACCAGGGGGTCCTCAGCAAAATGAGGAATAGTTTCATGTCGCTGCAGTTTAATTCACAAGAAACTGTTACAGTACAAAAATGGGTCTGTGTCAAAAGTATGACAACGAAACAATTTAATGCTTAACCCAAACCAAAATATGTTTTCATATCAGGGACCTGAGTGCCAAATCCCAGCTTTGCTGTCCAGAACATGAAGAATTTGAAAAGTCCTATTTTTAGGGTACCTCAACCAATAGATTTCACACAGTGTAATGAGCAATTTGTGGGACTTTCACCGGTAGATTTAGAGCATAGGGCCAGCTATGAGCAGGTAGGTGTTTACTCTCTTACTCAAAGACATTTCAACCATGATGGAGTCACTGGTTGCTACAAGCACCAAGACCATTTATGGATCACTGTACAGTATGTGTATGTATGTATGTACTGTGCATATGTACTGTGCATACCCATAAAGACACACACACCTATGCATGCAGGCACTGTGCACACAACTCCCTTACAAGCACTCACTTAAATGCCCTGTACATGCATGTTACCACGTAAACCTACATGCTTCTATTTCTGAGATGTGTGAAATGTGCAGCCAAGTGAAGGGAGGCATGCATTATGGATGTATATAGCTTGCCCATGACATATCCTAAGGATCTTAACAGTTCTGTTTAGGTGGAGTGGGCAAAAAGTCACTGGCTGACAGAGGAAGCGATGCAGACTGTTCCCAGACAGGATGTCTGGTGGTGGGAGGTGACAGGCAGAGAATGATGGGAGGAGAGGTGTGATAGAGCAGTGGGACAAGAGGAGGAGAGAGAGAGAGAGAGAGAGAGAGAGGAGGAAAGAGTGAAATAGGAGGCGAGAAAACATGGGCATGGAGGAGCAGAGAGGAAAGACGATTGCTCGCCCTTCTGATGAGATGGACGCCGTCAATAAGGAATTCTGCACACAAGCAGGCGTTCTGAGAGGTTCAGTCAGACATGTGGCAGTGACATGACATGACAAATGTTATTTTACAGACTGTTTTGCCCCATATAGCATCTAACACTGGCATCCTCACAGTGCATACTCTTCTGAGTGGTCCCAAGAAGGACTGAAATGCATCAGCCAGAGGCATGCTCATCCCATCAGAAAAAAAACATCCACCTATGCATTAAGAGAGGCACACAAACAAGTATTGCACTGCAGAAAAATCTCTGTATAGTCTAATATGTTAAAATCTTTTGAATCAAACAAATGAAAAAATCTGTAAAATGAGATAATCCCTCTTGTTTCCAACATTAATCAACTTGTTTCTAGAATTTGGTTGGCTCAAATTGTCTTGATCCTCGTGGGCTGATCTGCCTTGTTTCAGCCTATTTGTACTTGAAAAATTCCTGCAACAAGTGAACCTGCTTTTGAATCAGGCGGGATTGTCTCATCCCACCGGCAGAGTTTACCGCATTTGTTAGAAAAAAAGCGTGCATGTGCAAACGCGAGACAGGGTTGAGATGAGGTGGAAAAGCACTCCTGCAGAACAAAACAAAAAAATGTGTCGCCTTTTTGATCACAGATTTGAAGTGAAATGTGTGGGTAAAAATTATGCATGCTCACCGCTGACCTTTAAAAAAGTTTAAGTCTTTGGTCTTAACTGTAGCCAGACTGTCAGATCTGCCTCTGCATATAAAGCAACACCTGTTCACGGCTAGTTTTGGGCGCTGCAGGCTCCACCGTGTCGTGCACCGGGGGGCTGCTCTCAGCAAATCAAAGTATTTAAACACACAAGCATGCATACCAAACATATATGAACGTATGGCACACTTGGCACGAGTACAAATGCCACACTCAGCAATGTTTGGAAAACTGGTTTAACTCTGGAGAGCACAGGGAAACTTTTGGGCAAATTGATTGCGGGCTCTTTATGCTGATACACAAGATGAGAGATGATATTGATGAAGGTCTTGCGAGATCCATCGGCAGTTCATCATGGTGACAAATGAATTGTGTGAAAAGTGTTGAGTCAGTTTGGCAGTCTGTGTGGAGGCTGCTCATTCTATCTGTTGAGTGTGTGAGAGGATGTGTGTGTGTGCGTGTGTGTGAGAGAGAGAGAGTTAAAGAGAGAGAGAGAAAGGAAAGAGAGCCAAAGGGAAACAGACGGGAAGGTAAAGGAGGAAAATAGAAAACGAATAAGAGAGACCAAGAGAAAGACAACCAGAGAGGAGAAATACATGGAGGGAAACAGAGAGGGTGAGAGCGAGAGAGAGCACCCCTCTAAAGACTCCTGGGCATTTAAAACTGCTGAGGTATGCATCTCAACCTCTCTAATTTTACTGTAGGGTTAAATTTCAGACCCCTGCTTGCATGCGGCATGGTGCGCCCTCCTTCCAGGCCAGTCGTAGCTCGGTCTCTCACAGAGTAGTGTGTGTGTGTGTGTGTGTGCGCATGCTTCATGTGCATGCATTCCCTTGACTGAAGCTTCAGTCCATCACTCCCCAGGCTATGGCCTATTTGAGGAGTCTCTCTCACATATGCTGACACAGTTCTGCACCCTCTTGCCTCTTGCGCCCCTCCACCCACTTTGCCTCCTCCCCTACGTGCCCCCCTCT
>OMLB01043152.1:0-16860 GCA_900302555.1 Myripristis jacobus
ACATTTCCTTCATAAATATAAATATATATATAATTTTTTGTTTGTAAATTTACATTTGTGAATGTGGAATTTCGCAATATGAAAAATTTGATTAATATGGAAAATGTATAAACATTCATGAGATGTTGCATCAAAATACAGTGATCCAATGTGTCAAAAGCCACTTACGAGTCAATAAAAAGAGATTTTTCTTATTATTATTCAGTGCGTCTATGATATCATTTAAACCTGTCATGGCAGCAGTAACAGTGCTTTGATTTCTTTGATTTGCATAGTATTGCATGAGTGTGTATACAATCCTTAACCTGTTCACTGGATTCCTGCTCTTTGGCTGAAAGTTCAGAGACTGGTTGGTAGTTATTGAGCACTGATGGTTCCCCTCCCGTTAATAATGGACATGCGGCCTTCTAGACCTTTGGGATTTCATTTGAAACCAGATAAATATAAATTAGATTTGTATAAATTAGATTAATAAAATGGGCCAGAGCTGCTATTTTTTTTTTTTTTTAAAGAACAGGTTCCAAAATAACAGTTTTTTAGGGTTCAACTGCTTTAAGGCTTTGTGAACCTCAGCAACGGAAAACAGAGTTATGTTAGAAATTTGGTCAGCGCCAGCAACATTATTAGAATTTAGATTCCGCCACAGGAGATGCATTGTTGAACAAAAACCCAGACATAATAAAATGTTCATTAAAACAATTCAACATTTCAGACATACTGGAAGGGAGATTACATCCATCTTGAGATGCAGATAAGGATTTATCTACCTTCCAGAACTTCCTTTGATGATTCAGTCTCTCTGTTGTAAGTGGTGAATAAAACTCTGATTTGGCTTTCCTGACGAGAAAGAGCATTTATTTCTTAGTTGTTTAAAGAGAAGCCACTCAGCCTCAGTGCCTGACTTTCCTGCCTTTGCTCAGGCCACATTATGCTCATTTATAGCTGAGTTGTGTAGCAGCAAACCAGTATAGTAGCATTTCTGCCCCGTGCGACTGATATGATTGATATGTCATTCAGTTTATATAAAAGTAGCACTGGGTTTAAGTGATCGAAATAATCACATCCATAAGTTTCACTGTTCTGTCGGTGCAAGTCAATGCTCAGCTCGCATGCCTTTCCAAAAGTGTGCGTCAGTGGAAATACTAGAGTACAAATGCCTTTCAAAATGGTTACATACAAAACTGTTTTCTTTTTGCCCATTTACAAACTGCTTCAATCTAAAAAGGACAGCTGGGGCTATGGAGAGCAATAGGAGCAGGGGCAAACTATCAAACACGCTGAAATAAATTTGTTTTCACTGTGAAATGTAAACCGGTGAATCCAATTTTTTTGTTAGCATACAGTTCATGTTTATTAAAATGGGACGGCTTTACAGTTTGTACACTCCATCCACATTGGCATCAATTTACAAAGCAACAAACGGGTACAAATACAGTATATACATACCAGTATACATATATTTATAAAATACAGTGAGATTTATTTTTTTTCCACACAAAGGTCCTTTTTTAATTATTGTATTTCATGGCTGTAATTGTTGGGGGAGGGTTGGGGCTTTTCAGCAAGCTACATGTACAATATTCAGACAGAAATGTGTTGTGCATAAGCTATGCATTTCTGTCACGATGAATGAACAGTGAGTCAGACCTATCTACAACAATCTGAATTCCATCTTAGAAAAATAATCCAAATTTTTCGCAAAGGTCCCTTATAGAAAGGGGTAGCATTTACAGAAGGCTAGCATCAACAGCACAGGCACCACAGAAACAAGTAAAACCTGCAACAGCAACGTGTTAGAAAAAGCAAGGATTGGACAGTTGTAGTTTGGTTCAAAGGTGAACGACTGCGCAGACAAGCTTCATTCTCCAAGTTTTTGTAATTTCTTTTGTGTTAGTGATCTATTTCACACGCCGTGTTGTGCATTCACTGAACACGTTTCTCCATGCATTTATGCTTGATATGACTCCTCACTGACTTCCAAGGTTGGGCTGGAGCTGCACTGACTCAGATTTGGCTTGGCTGGGATATAGAGTTGGTACAATTTGTAGTGTGAAAGCATCAAGGACAGTTTCTTGTCTTCTGATTTGCTGTGACTAGGACAGTTTGGGTAATCGAGATTATTTTTCCTATGTTTAATTTTCACAAAAGGCTCCTTTCACAAGAATCAGACAGTGAGACAATTGTTAGACCAGAGACCGGAAACATTCATGCATGTGCCGACCAAAAAGACAAATTGATGAAGCACACACCAATTTTATGGAGGAAAGGTTTGTCCTATTCCGCATGACACCAATGTTACACAGATATATAACCATGCTTTGATTTCGTCAGGACTTTTCCTTATCCCACTGACAAAGAAAATTCTCTACACTACATATTTTAGGGTTCTCCTACTATCTTGAGCAGCTCAGTTTCAGAACTGTTCTTATCACTTTACCAACTATAACGATTTTTGTAGAGAATCACATTTCAGACTAAAAACCCCAATTTTGTCAATTACACAGCTGATGACACCCTGACTACATGACTGCCACTACTATGTCCCTCCGGGAGAGAGATTTTGAAAGCACTGAGGACCAAATCATGATCTGTGATGCCAAGCCTCTCGAAGATTTTCAAGGTTTCAAAATAATTGCAGATGGTTAACCCCAATTTCACATAAAATATTATTTTTTACGATTGAAAGGTCAGAATCATAGTATAACATCAGCACCATGGGTGCTCTAGTACTGAAATCTGTATTGCATATACAGCAAGATTTATTTTTTAGACCAAAGACCAGCAGAAAGTATTTTTTACCACTTTAATTGTTATGCGCTCACTTATTCATTACCTAGTAATTCAATCTGATAATCATGAAATTTGGTGTAAATGTATCATAGCTGAGTTACTGTGGCGTGTAAGTAGATTCACTTTCAAATTGGCCAGAAGAAGCTGGGCATAAATAATGCAATTGTATCTCTGTAAATTTCACAAACTAAAAGTTATAAATTATTGAGTCATAAGTCGTATAACTGTTTGGTTTATTTTGATTAGTGCATGGAGTCAGGGCAGATCACATAACAGCTTAGGCCATCAGCAAGATTTTTTTTTTTTTGACTATCACTTTTGAACAAGTATCCATACCAGGATGTCAAGTTAGAAAAAAAAAATTAAATTTGCACACAGAGAAATTATGAATGTATAGCTAGATCCAGCCACAGTAAAACTGCAACAACAGATACAAAGAATGCACATTTTTCTAGTCTTTTCAAAGAGTTAGCCATTCTATTTCACTTTGACTGTCACCACCTTTCCTTTTAACCCAGGCGCAGGGTAGCTTAACCAATTTAAACTCTATTTTATTGCTGAATGGCAGAGTGATGAGCGGCAGGAAAGGTGGGAGGAGAAGAAGGAATAAAATGTGACATCTTTTAGGAGGAGGCCTCAAAATCAGAAACTTCTGTAACACAGTGATTGTGCCCCAGTCTTTAGATTCACAAAATGGATCTGTGATGAAAGGCAGAGCAGCCGGTCTTATTGATCTGTACCGATTCATGACAAGTAAGATCTGTTGTTTACATTTGTTACTCAAAACCAAGACACGTTTATACAGCTTAATCTCACAGGATCTGATATTTTTTATTATCTGCTGCCATACAACCGTGCTGTAACATTTCCGATCATGTTTCACACCACTACTAAAGTTTCATCATTCATCACTTTGAGCATTTATCCAAATCCCCAATTTGACTTGACCACGACCATAGGAACAATTTATGCTTTAATATAGTGTTTCCCACTACTGTTGCTGCTCACACTTTACACCGAGATAGATAGCTTATACCCTTGTTAGCAGGACATTCAAAGCGAAAATGGACTTGGCTCTGTTTGCTGTCAGTAAGTCACCCCACAGATAAAGTGAAAACAATATCATTCGCTCTTAGGGCGATGTGAAAACAAAAGAGCTGACTTGGGTAGGAGAGTGAAACCAGATCTCAAGGTCGGAGATACTTAATGCAGGCTCCGTTTCCATGAACGCCAATGCATCTTTCCAGTATTTCACATTAATACATAACAGTGTCTGTGCAAGGTCGAGCGATATGAATACAATACCAGTAGATTAGACCAGTTCATTAGACAAGGACCATATGGTGAGAGTGGTAATAATATCCATGCTTCAGAACTATTTGCAACTGATCCATGTATTTATGTATGTTCTGTAGTCCAAACAGTTTATTTCAATACAGATTCAGGTTTGGATCTGTATCAGCACAGACAAGAACAGGTACTGAACCCACAGGTAAGCACAGAAGCCTGGCTTGGCTTTACTTATCTCTTTGCTGTTGTGCAGATGGATTAAAGGGGATGGTACTTTACTCGTTTTTGTTACTTCTCTCATCATTCACAGTTTCAAAGTGTGACAGAGGAATAAATAGCTGAAATCATCTGTTTCTTGTACACTGTTACTCTCTCGCTTTCACACACATACACTCCCAGCTTTCTTTGTTTCTCATTAACCTCCAGAGCCGTTTTCTACAAGGGGCAATTGGTTTTCTGTGCTTTTTGTTGCCCCCTAGTCCTCAGCCGTCCTCAAACTCAACTTGTCGTGCCTTTGTTTTGTGCCTCCAGTCACAGCGTCCCACTGCGGAGCTCGGACGGTGAATTCTCATGTATGGTTACTGCTATTGGTTAACTGTCTCTTCGTGGGAGAGTCTCTAATTCTCTGGGCAACACAGTGCGTATGGACAGGAACTCCGCCTGGCATACATACCACGTCAGGCTCACTGAAGGTGTTGTGGCACAGGTGGCATCCCTTCTTTTCAGACACAAAGATTGGGTTTTTCCGCTCTTTCAACTGAGGGCAAAAACACGAGAGAAGAGTTATACTGAGCTGGTCATGGTCAGGCAGTCATGGGCAATAACACACAAGACAAAAGAAAGGCTTAGAAGGCTTAGAATTAGCAAAAATGCAACGTGAAAAGGGAATAATCCAATAAATTATGGAAACATATCCAAGCCGATTAAAACAGTGAGTAAACGCGTAATCCCATTAGAAGACGGAGTAAATGTCCATTGTAATTACAGGAGAATAGCAAAGCCCATCTCTTAAACTTGCACAATGGTTTCTCTGTGTGTGCACTCACCCTGTCATGCAGTAGCTGAAGGTTTTCAGAGCGGGCCAGCCCTAGAGCGACCTGGGAGGTGCGGCAGGCGTGCATACTGGCCCTGATGGCACGGCCTAGAAAGGGTCTCAGCAGCTGCAGTGACCAACCCTCAGGGAGCATGCTCAGTACGTGGACTGCGTCAAACACCTCGCCATGGCGATTCAGCAGGTCCACTGCTGCCATCTCCAGCTCTCCACCGGCACCACCCGCTGTCTGGGCTGTTGCTGGGAGGTTCCTGTCCAGATACACCCCCAAGAGAAGGTGAAACAACCGCTGGCGGTAAGTAGAGTCCCGAGAGGAAGAGGCCCATAAACAGTAGGCCTCCGCGGAGCCGAAGTCTCTGAGCTGGTGCACCAATATGTGCAGTGCCTTATCATGCTCCTCCAGTTTTCCATGTAGTGTCGCACGCTCTAGCAGCAGCTCTTGAGAGTTCTCTATCTTACCTAAACAGAGCAGAGGAATAATGAAACCTTGAGGGCGGAAATCTGCGAGTGGAGTTTGACAGCTCTTTTGGAACAGGGTCCAAATCTTGGGAACGGGGCTTAGACCTCAGTCATCCATCAACACAAGATCACACTTTGTTTTTAGGTTTACTGTGTTTAGATTGCTTCAGTATACGCACAGAATTTTATACAAGGATCCCATGTCTCACACATAATGAATTGAAACTGACTTGACATAGTTATTAATAAGGACCATACCAGTGATTTTGCATATTTAGTGTAATATCTACAAAATGTATATATTTCATGTTTCTGCTAATGATTTTCCAAAACAAGTAGTTGTATTTTAGAACTCCAATATAATTTTTTTTCTACCTTTTATCCAGCCACTAGTTTTCATTCGTTCCACTACGATATGAAAACCAACTATTAAGAGACTGCAAACTTTCTTCACACAAATATTCCCTCGCTGTAATAAAGTCGTCCACATCAGTTTTCCTAAAAGCAGCAGCACTGTTGTGTTTTGATGACTTGAAACTGGGCAGAGTAAACAGGTCTGTCTACTGGAAAACAGTCCCCAGGGAAACATTTACTTTACACAGTCAATTATCAGCTCTGTGGTTTTTGAACAGTGATGGCTTTGTTAGCATCAGAAGCAGAATGCTGTTGTTTCAACCAAAAATTCATATTTAAAAATCGAGGGAATCTTATTATATTTTGTGAAACACCGCATGATATGCAAAATGGTTTGTTGCTATGTAAAATGTGAGAAAATTGTAGTAAACGGGCCAAACATTCAAAATAACTGGTATGGTCCTTTCATAAAGGTGAATGAAACAATTGAGTCAACTTAATGATATTCATTCTCAAAATGTCAGAGAGCAAATGAATAATGCAGCTACAATACACTGATCTCAGTTTTCTCAAAATATAACCTGAAATGTTCAGATGCAACGTATCTGCAGCAAAGTTATTCAGTGTTAATAGTTTCTTTTAATTTGAAATCAGCTTCAATCTGAGAATAATGCATTTGACAGATTAAGTAATCGTGGTTGAAGACAAGAATCTCACCCAAGAGAAGCTGTACTCGGTACAAGCTGGACTCCCTGAGCAGTGCCTGGAGCCTCTCCCGACCTCTGGTCACCTTCTCTTCATCTGCTGGAGACTGGGACAGCAGTGACAAGACCCGCTCCAGGTACAACACAGCCAGGTGTGTGTGAAACTTCTCCTTCTGTGTCCACAAAGACAGACAGAAAGCAGCACTGTAATTCAGTAAACTTTCTATGAGGAAGGTCAGGGCTGCAAAAAATGATTTTCCACAGCAAATTAGGTCTACACACCAAACACAAGAGACTTCCCTCAGTCCATGTCCAAACTAAGGCTCAATCCCCACTAATCCGGAGAAATCTGATCTTTATTTCTCCATTGTACCCTTCCATCCACATTAACACGGTCTTTTCGTCCACCAGCTTTTCATCCTGGCTGGAACCAAAACAAGCATGGCAGGCATAGTAATAATAAAAAAGTGTTGTTCTATAGATGCCTATTGAAGAAATGTAAGTGTTTTTAGAGTTTTGGTGTTCATGGTTCAGTTTTTGAAAATTTTGTGAAAAACAGTAGTGTGGACAGAAAACAATGACACAAAAACAGAATTTTCAGATTTCTCCGGATTTGTGTGGACTTGACCTAAGCCAGGTACATTTTAAAAACGTGTCTTTTTTCTGTATCTTGGCCATCAGTCCACAGTAAACTGGTGTTTTCCACTTCTGAAAATGGCGCTTCATGAAAACTCTTCAAAGTGTGTAAGACACATATGGCAAACTCAAGGCCTGCAGGCCAGATATAATTGTGCCACGTGCCTGATCTGGTGAGTGATGGAGATGATTTTTGATTTTCTATTACTACAAACATCTATTAACTCATGTATGAGTAAAAACATGCAGGACTATAGATTTCTCTTCAGCAAAATATCAGTTCTCTGGCATATTTGTTTTGTTTAATAAAAAGACAATTTGGGGGGAGGAATGCTTCATGTGAAGTTGACATCTTGATCACTTTGGGTCAAAAACATTCAATAAATATAGGCCATGTTTGTCCTTCAAATTTGTTGTGATTATTATTGTAATTTTTTTTATACATATATTTTAATATGGCCCTTTTAGTGACCTAGCTTGACCTCCCTGGTGTAAACAGTCTGAAAACACTAGTGTAGATGGAAGGACTGATTCTGTAGGAGAAATCCTCTCCTTTAATTTAGTCAGTGTGCAGGGTCAGCTGGCAGGAATTCAGTGTCTTGCGCAAGGACACTTCAGCACAGCTGATGCTTCCTGATGTGGGGAGGACTAGTGTCTCTCAACACACGCCATCCTGCTGCCTTTAACAGTGTCATCATCTGCCTGTACCTGTATCCGTCTTTCCAGCACCAGGTGTTCCAGGTAGAGGAGCAGGGCCTGACTGTGCTTTCCAAGGTAAGTGATGACATCATCAGGGTTCAATACACCTGCCTGATCTTTAGTGGTAGGCCTCTTGGTGAAGATTTGGACACCTATCTATGAACAGAAAACAAAACTCTAGATTAACACCATAGCTCTACCAGTTGTGCAATGTACATCCAAATAGGGCTGTGCGATAAATCTCATAACCTGATATAGGTGATTTCATATCCCGATAACGATATATGTCAAAATATAGTACTTTTTCTGTAAGTTACAGTTTATATTAAAGCCTTTATGATTTGTGATTATTTAATATGCACCTTTAAAATCGACTTGTAAAATCAAGTTGACACAATTAACACCATTTCATTATCATTTCAGTGTTTGCTGTCATTTTGAAAAAAACATTTCTGGGAACTTACGGTGGGATCTTTCCGCAAGGCCCAGTCTGCATACTTCCACACCAGGTCAACGTTTGAGCAGAAGCTCAGGAAGTCCACGATATACTCATATAGGTCAGATCTTGTGGAGTCCTGCAGATCTCCATCTACCACACGAATCCATAGCTATTGGAAGGAAAAAAAGAGATGGATTGTCAACAGTTCCAAAATGTCATTTTTGTACGGCAGCCTCTGTGGGAACCAAAAATACTACAGATTTTACATCTACATACCTGCAGTGCTGCCGAGTCCTGGCCGTTATAACGGTAGAGGAGTCCAAGTGCAAAATATCTAAAATGTAGGAGGGGAAAAAGCAAAACATCAAGTAAATCAAGGCCTCTCCCTTCAGATTTTGTATTTTATAAGAAAATAATTGACTGGAAGTACTGATCACATCCCAGGGGGTACAGGATGTAATAGTAATGGCAAACAAAAGCATTTGCCAAAACAAGTGTCACTTCAAAAAAGTAGCTCTTCAGTCAGACCCTTGAGGTATTTTTTGAATTTTGTGATGGTAGTAATTAATGCAAAATCAAACAATCCCCAGAATGGTATTTAGTGTGAAATGGAAAAATTAACGAAGCACTTGTAATTTTGGCTAATCCCACGTACTTTATGATAAGGTCCTATAAAACCACACATTAAATTATGCCCACCAAGGTGTTCTTACACTACAACGAATGACTCCTCAAAAAAATAAAAAAATAAAAAATCTGAGAGGGAGGCTCTGATGACTGGAGGATTCAGGGGACGGTAGCGCATTTCATGTGTGAATTTTATTAAGCCCTAAAGCTGGAAGAAATTGAGCACGCATTTTTTTTTTTAATTTAACCTATAGTAATATACAGGCTTGGCTCAATACATCACTTGTTTCTCACTTTAAGAAATACCCCTAGGACAACAGCCTAATCTTAGAATCAGAGGCGCAAGCTGCAATACGCACTTGTGGTATTTCTCCAACCAGGGGATGCTGTCTGCAAGCAGGCAGGCATTGTCAGAGGCGAGCAGGTCCAGCAGGCTATCATGGTCCTGTTCAGCGTACAGTTTTAACAGTGCAGTGTCCACGTCCTCTCTGCAGCCGTTGACCACTTCTGTGCTCCGAACCTGTGCGTGTAGATACAGCAAAAATCAGTGTGTATAAAGTAGGTGGTGCAGTTCAGATTTATACTGCAAAAAATACATGTAAATAAAGTTAATTTCTACTCTAACTACCTCTCCTAAATACGTGATTAGGAACTTCTTGCATCGCAGCACTTTTTCCTGGTCACCCTGTGCCAGGTGGTTCAGATCGGCAAATTCGTGGAGAGGAGGATGACAGCGTGTGAACGAAGAGGAAGCAGGCAGCAGCAGCGGGTAGAGAGAGATCAGCTCCCGCACGTCCAGCTGACCCTTCCTGCAAACACGGTTGTCGGTTCATTAAAAATTCTCATGAACGAGACAGTCAACAACTAAGTAGCGATGAATTATCTGGCCACAAATGCAAGACTAAAGACTGGGCTTAGCGAGTCTGAAGTGCATGAGCTGATGTGGTACACGAGTGCATACCACTGTTTGTGCAGCCCCTACAATGTGTAAATTAAATCAGGACAACAACAAGCTATAATCCAAAAAGCACCTCACATATTTCTTGCAAAAATTTAGACATAAAATATTGGACATTTATGTGAAAAATCTTTTTTTTTCCACACAGCTATAAAGATGACTTAAGTGTCTGAAATACATTTGTAGTGTCTTGGTTTCTCGCCAGCCAGATTCCAGCTGAGCCGTGTGAGGTCAGATCAACAGGAAGAAACAGGACAATGAAACTATTTATAAATGACAGAATTAAAAATCATACTAAACAAACAGTGGGCCTGGGTCATACGGAGGATGTTAATCATGGCATAGAATAGAATAGAATAGAATAGAATAGAAGAGAATAGAGGATGGAGCAAAGGTTGGAAAACTGTCATATATGGACTCAGGCCCTTACCTAAAGTGTTCTTTTGCTTCTAGAAACTGAAGTTGGCCAAACTGTATGAAGCCGGCCTGCTGTAGGATTCTTTTGTGCAAAATCTGTACATGGAGGAAATGACAAATATATCAAGACAAGTCACTCCATTTCAAGTTAAAAATAATAAATCAATAAACAAACAAACTGAGACAAATGCTGTATTTGGTTGTATATGACAGATCTTAGTCCAGGCAAGGTTATGAAAGTGGACTGGTAATGTTGTTTGGCCCATAAACAACAGTTGAGCAATGACACTGAAAAAATAAAAACAATGGTACTCTGTGTGCTAGTTTATGAGTGCACACACACACTCACACACACACACACACATACACACAGGACCTGTTACCTGGAACTTGTCTTTGGGAATATTCCTCTGGGCTCCCTCTGTGAGCGTGAGTGCCTCCTCCACTCTGTGACTGGCCAGCAGGTCCTGGATCTGTCTCTCCAGAGGCAAGGGAACCAGAATATACACTGCCTTTGTGGAAGCCAGAACCACCTTCCCTAAAACACAACAGATTATATCACATCTGATCCTCTATAACCAACCATATAGACTCTGCATCATCCTTTTTGCACAGTAGTCTTAAAGTCGTACATTACAGGTGAACACTTCTAACTCCCTGTATGCTGAATGTTGATTTTGATATATAATTCTCAAATTATTTTTGATAGCATAGTGTATAGCTGTAAAAATTTAGACCACTGCAATAAAATCTGATACCTTCGAAGTCTTGTAGAATGTGGCCGTCCCTGAACGAGAGGGTCTGTTTCAGCTGCTGATCCAGCATGCTGTGGACGGTGATAAATCCCTCATCCAGAGCCACCACGTAAGGGAAGCACACAGCCGCACCAATCACGCTCTCTGACCAGTTCACCGGGGCCCGCTGGGATACCCCCTCTGCATTGGCAAACATTCCTGAAGGGTCCACGTTTTAGATAAGGAGAGAGAGTTGAAGAGAGGAGAGGAGAGAGCTACGTCAACAAAGAATTCCCACGGCTCAATAAAATGATCCTCACATTCCAAAGTAAAGACATCAAAAAAAGAAAAACAGCAAATACAAACAAAAACCTTATAAACTGGGCATTTTGACATTTTCGTAACAAAACTTCCTTTGTACTGCCAGTACAGCTGAGCAATAAAACGACAATAATCACCACAGTATATTTTTCCTTGCTATCAAAACATTTTCAATAAAATGCTGATCAATTTCATTACTGATGCACAAATAGCCAGCCATGTGGTAAGAATAGACAGAAGGCACACAATAACAACGCACTATTATTTTGTTAGGCTACAGGAGACTACCATAATGAGCCTTCTAGTTTCATCAGGTTTCACTCAGATGCAAAAAGTAGCCTTGAAATGTGATGTATTTGTTATGTATTAAGAGAATTACTGATATCAACTGAGAAATTTTATTACAATAACATTTTTGGCCATACTGCCCAACCCTGAATGCAGAATCAGAATCAGATTCATGTTTAACAGCTGAACCAGCTGAGGGGTTAGGTTGTTGAGCAAGCCATGTCTGTAAACTAACCTGCCAAACATGGAAATCAGTGCCAATTATTGAGCAGAGTGTGTCCCAAAAATCAAGAACCAGCCCTCCTTTCCTCTGCCACCTGGTAAGTGATATTTGCACAGCCATGTTGTTTGGTGTCCCAGTATCAGAGACCAGAGAAGCCACTTCTAAAGTTTCCTTCAGTGGATAACGCACAGGTGTATCTTCCCTTCTATAAAACCTCATTTGTGTATCCTACCCAGACAGCCCTTTTGAAGTAAGTGACCTCACTGTCATTGCACCCATGATATCACGTCACTAACAAAACCTGGGTAAAGACCTGCTGGGAAATTACCAGCTCATAAATGTGAACACTTATGTATCTTATTTTCCAGGTTTTTACCATGCTGCTAATGCTATCTTCTAACTTCTATTAAAAAAAAAATAGTTAACATCAGTGGCTTTAGGTTGATGTGCAAGCAGTGAATAAAAACTTCCACTTGACTATAAAGCTTGTTGTGGCCCTGGGCTACATCAGTTATCATAGTCAATAGCATCCATTTTTGATGATGGGAGTAGCAAATTAACTCCAAAATGGCATCCACTTTCCCTCTCCCACTTCTCTCCATCCCTCCCCTTGCCTCGGTCAAGTTACTTCCTGGTAGGAAAGAAGCGGTGGTGAAGGAGGGAAGAAAAGAGGATGAGTGAGAAAGCTCTGGGACACACCCATGCTCATGTCTGACTGTTTACAAAACATCTGCACATTTATGTACTGCAAAGCTTCCCTTTGTTCCTGAACACATCAACAATCCTGCACCCACTCTGTTCTAAAATGTGTTGAGAGTTGAATGCAGTCATCCGCCAACGCTATCAGTGTACGGTATGAGATGTCTTTTCTGTCAGAAGGAAACACGAACCAAGACTAAAAGAGGACTATTACTGTATCACTTCTGAAATTTGAACAACCTTATCCCACCCAAAAGTGAGAGTGAGTGCAAACATTCACTTCCCTTATCTTTTGAGCGATACAGAAGCAGCAACTGTTGAATTGGTCCACTAACTCAGTTTCAGCCCCGATCAGGTTAAACTGAGGGTGAATATACATGATCAAATCCAATCAAAGAACTGTCAACGCTCATGTTTTTATAGTAACTTACCAAGACCACCAGGAGCAGCCAAGAGGAACTCCTCCCTGCCAATCCTCTTGACGATGGGCCTCCGCTCCTCGTTGTTGTAAGGGAACAGATCTTGGGCGGCTCCTGTGCTGTAGTTTAGGATCATGTACTGTGTGGTAAGGGCCAGACACAAGAAGTAGCCATCCAAACTTACAGCACAGGGTTGCTCGGGCGTGGTCACCTCCTTCACCAGTTGTACCCTGTCCTCGTACACCATGTAAATCTGCACTGTCCGCCGCTTGGACGAGATTACACCCATTTCCACGCAGAACGGATCACCATTCACTGGGTTCTCGTTCATGCAGAAAGCCGTCACACCTTTGATCTTGGCTCCACCCCCCGCCGCAGAGGGTACAGTCTCCAATGTGACCATGTCGACAAGAAACACTATTCCATCGCAAAGTACTATCAGACGCTCCAAGGCTGAAGCGGCCCGCAGCTCAGCAACAGGTTTCTTCAGGCCCAGGTACTTGTGCAGCAGCTTCTGAGCCGAGTAAGTCAATCTCCCTTTGGAGGTCGTGACCTCATCGAGCAGGAAGTGATGGATGAAGCAGTCATTAGTGCCCACATACAGGTGCTTCCCACAGCATTCTAGACACTCGATGTTGATGCGAGCCTTGTCGCCCATCAGGAGCTCTCGCTCCACTGCGGGGACAAGCTCAAAAGCCTTCACACTCATCTCCACCAAGGCATTTACACTAAAAGACAGCAAAACATGCAGGCATCAATAATAGGTCATCAACAACACAAACTAGGGATGAAGTTAAAAAAAAAATCAATTCACTAAAGTATCACTATTTTTTTTTTTTATTAGGATTTTTTAAAAACTTTTTTAATTACTAAAATCGATTCAGTAATAAGTGGGGAAGATATTGGTATCATGTGAAACTGTATGACCTAAGGTATCTGTTGGTACCAAGTATGTCATGCTAGGTTGTTGGAAAGGGGACAAAATCTTGCTCCTAAATTAAGCTAAATTTTGGTGAGAGAAGAACTAGCATGACTGTTTTCAGAGAGTTCTCTTGACCTCTGACCTCAAGATATCTGAATGAAAATGCATTCTGTAGGAAGCCACAGGTCTCCCCTTTGCAGACATGCCCACGTTATGCTAATCCCATGCAGTTTGGGGCAAAAAAATAAGCAGTTTTTTTGTATGCAGTACAAATGTGTTATTTTCACATATGCGAAAAAGGTGTATTTGCCCATACTGGGGCCTAAACAGTCTTGGAGTTGTATAAACTGGGTTTGACTGGGAAGCTGAGACTCTTGTGGATTCAAAGAGCCACATTTGTCTCATGTGTGATGATGTTAGCCCCCATAATAGCCATTTCACTGCACTGAGAGCATTTTTTGAAACTTAATATCACTGTATAACATGAACTTTAGTGACCTCTAGCATAATCACAGCCTCATGAAACTTTGCAATCACAAGCTAGAGGATCATTTAAAAAACAAAAGTCACAATAAATTGTAATATCACAATACTTGTAGAATCGCAATACTTGTAAAATCACACTACTTAATGAACTGCCACCCCAGTATTGTGATATTATGGAATCGGGAAATAAGCATATCATCCCAGCCCTAATACAGACACTTGGAAATAAGCAGATATCTCATATGAAACATGCTCATGGTACACCTCTTTAATTCACAGTATTCACACTGAGGTTTTCCTACCATCCTGGATAACCTTCTCACGTTTCACATCACTGCTGAAACTAAACTAACATTTCTTATGTCTGGACGTGCTACACATAAATATAAAATGCGCTTGGTTTACATACATAAACAGTAGAAATGGCCTATTTTGTCAATGATAGCTGCTATTCTCCACCATACAGTTCAGCTAGCAAACTCTCACATTCAAACGTTAGCGTTAGCTAGCTATCCACACCATGAAAGCAGACGTGACCAATGGTACTCAACCAATATAAAGTGAATGATTAAAGATAGCGCTTTCTCAAGGAAGGGCTCAATAATTTGATAAACTGAGCATTTCGGGACGCTGGGAGTAGTTTTAGCTTGAACTGACTACCGGGCTAGCAGAAAGTGCCCTGCTAAGCTAACGTTAACGTTAGCGCCCAGGCTGCCCTGTCGTTACATTGCCCTCAATGTTAGCATGCTAGCCAGTGAGTCAGATGTTGGCTGTGTTGGTTAAATTTGCTTCAATACGCTGTCATTACGTTACCACGGTCTCAGAGCACCTGTCCTGAGAAGCAGCTAATGCTCAGCCTGGCCTTCCCTCTGCTGAGAAGATGCTGTGTGCGGCACCAGCAGCTCCTCCCCGGCTCTTCCTGAAGCTGTGTCCGTCAGCGCAGCAGCAGTCATACCCAGGCTGTGGACGGGGCTGCAGGCCGGAGCAGCGCCGATGGGCGTGTCTTCATATTTCAAAATCAGTGCAGCGGCCGGAATAAACATGGAAGGACAATCGCGACTTTAGCGAAATCATCATGCTCGGCTCCGACACAACAGCCGACCAGTGCAGCGCATGTCTCGGTTCTAGCTGATGTCCAGGGCTCCCCTGCCTGGCTGCTGTCAAACGCCGCCCATCTGCATGGAGCCCCAGCTGGCTGCAGGTGATAACGGGGCACGTTCAAGATTGTCCAGCGGCACGGGGAGTTATTTTTTAAAGAGCGTTAAAAGGCCTGCATACGCATTTAAAACAGATCTCTTAAAGTATGTTATTCTTGTAGCTGCACAGTGGCACTTGTAAGGTTTTCCATCTTGTTAAATTAGATCATCCGGCACATGGGCCTGTTCATGTAAACAATTACCAGCTCCAATTATTAGTGAACACAACTCAAGCGCCGCTCACCCAAGATGCACCTGTCCAACTGAACTGTCTAGAGAAAAGCCATTTTGTTATGCTAGCTAGCTAATGTGGCTAAAGCCACTGGTAATGTTGCTGTGACATTACAGCTAGCGCTATGTAGCTTTTTTGTTTGCTACCGCAGATATCTACAATTTAACTCGTTAATATTGTACCAGTTGTCTGGAGTGGAGGGGAATAATGAAGCTGTGACTTTGAAGTGTTCTTTGAGATTAACCCGAGGCTAAAGTCAGCTAACATTACTGTTATAAGTAAGGTATCGTCAGCTAGCTATTTGTTTACTTAGCTAGCTATGTAATTTGGTCAGTCAGTTAGCGTCTGATCGTGAATTTGTGTTTTAACTGTCAGGTTTGTTTACTTCATTCAACCAAAGACAGTGGCTTCAGCGAAGTGACGCTGTTGCTCACAATAACAGGCGACTGAACAATCCAGCCAAACGCAGCCGGATAACCCAAAGTACAGAGCTAACAGTAAGTTGCCAAGCTAATCTCATGATGGCAGGAGATATGCGACAGGACAAGAGAGCCAACTTCTCTGCTCTGACCGAGCACAACACCAACGGGGTGGCCAGGAGCTCCGCCGTGGCCTCCAGCAAAACCGGTGCTTCAAAGAAACTAGTCATCAAAAATTTCAAAGGTAACGTGTGTGACTCATATCTAATTTTAACACGACACAATCCAACATTAGCCGTGCTGTTATCTAGGTAACACCAGCGTCACGAAATCCCGTTAGTCTGTTTGTTTGTTTGTTTGTTTGTTTTTAATACCCAGCAATACAACGGCCATCCTAATCCAAGTTAACTGTGTTTATTCCGCAACACATCATATTGTGTATGGATTTTTTTTCTGTATGCATTTTTCTATATCCCAATGATTTAATTCATTTATGT